>OZ017740.1:242263536-242463536 GCA_963969285.1 Odontomyia ornata | reverse complement strand
CTATCCGATTATTTAATTTAGAATAACATTCTTTTTTCTTGCCAACAATTGTTATATATTAATTAGTCCTAAAATCTTAAGGTTTTCTTATTATCTTTTGTACCATTGTTATTTATTGATTGCATGTAATTTTAACTTACTACATTTTCGAAATTATTGCTTTGGGGTTGAATGATGACTTTCTAGAATCATCTATTGCCGATCGTTAATCTACTTTCTACAATTCTTTAAAATTTTTCGATAGAGTTTAGATACCGTAATGCTAAGTTCAAATTAACATAGACTGCTATTGAGAAATTCAATCAAATATTTTCCTTTTTCCTTGATATTTTTCTGTTTACGGTGAACCAAATGCATGTTTGGTTGCTGTCTTTCGTGAAATTCCTTACATCCTCTCACAATTCTTTCTAGTGATGGTATGATAGGTCTACTGGAGAAACCAACCATCTAAAAAAATGGTTAACGCACCAACTTGCAGTACCTCGTAGGTGGTGTGGAAATCTGCATAGAACCAATATGGTAAGCATACACACATACTAAAACTTTTAAGGAGATTGTGACTAGTTGGTATCTTTATAGCGGATCGGCTCCAGCTCTATGGTTTTATTCTTAAAAAAATTATATAAGATATGAAGTTTTACGACCACGTTTTCTATAAAAAAAATATAAGCTGTCAAATCGACACTAGAAAACTATAAACTGGTTTTTAATATATTCCAGACTCTCGTGTTAAGATAAACCCAAAATGAGGATAAAAATCCTTGGTAACACCAGCCCAATAATTATATTCACCACGGGCACCACCAGTTTTCTAAAATTATTATTTTTTAATTGCTCTTCGAACCATATCGTTTAATAACTTTTAATTTTATTTATATACATGCTTATAACCCCAAAAATGCCTCTAAAATATTTAATTTCGCCAAGCTCTTGCCTCCTGATAAAAACACATCTGTGAACATATAAGGTCTTGCACTATATATATATATATATATATATATATATATATATATATATATATATATATATATATATATATATCTATATATCTATACATACATATATATATATAAATATATATATATATATATAAAAAAAATATATATATATATATATATATATATATATATATATATATATATATATATATATATACAGTCTTCCACAAAAGTCAAGGTACAGAGAATCGGTAACTGAAAATTGTATTACTGAATCAATATTTTTATTTGAAAACCAAAAGTTATGAAATGGTAATAATACGAGTTCTGTTGAATTTAAGTTTTCATAAATTTAAAGGGATTCGGCAATAATCATCATTGAAGACAATAATTTTTTGTTGGCAATGTCTCTTTTCTACTCCACAAAAGTCTTGGTACAGTTGCAGAAAATGCCCTGTTATTTGTAAAAAGGGGAATCCCCCAAGTTCATATTATCAGAGTGAGTTAACAACCGTAGGCCGCTGTCTTTAATATCGCGTCCGTATTCGTGGTGTATCTTTTATTTAATAAAATTTTTAAAAAATGAGTCGAAAGGAGTTGAGTATTAAGAAGCGTGAAATAATTATTAATCTGCATTCAAATCAGAGCAAATCATATTCTGAAATAGCTGAACTAGTGTTGCGAAGTCGGTCAACCATTCAAAAAGTGATAAATCGATTTAAGAAGGAAAATAGAGTGGAAAATGTGCCCCGAACAGGTCGTCCATCTAAACTAAGTGCAAAGGACAAGAGAAAAATTTCGCGAATGGTAAAACAAGATCCATTTCTAAGCTGTAGAAAAATCTGCGATGTTCTTGGAATTAATGATAAGAAGGAGGTTAGCGCAGAAACTGTGCGTAGAGCTGTCGTAGAAGCTGGATTTTCATCTCGTACGCCTAGAAGAAAACCTCTTGTAAGTTCCATAAACAAACAAAAAAGAATAACATTTGCAAAAGCATAACCAATAACGTTTTGGGATAATGTTTTATTTTCGGATGAGTCTAAATTTTGTATATTTGGTGTAAATGGGCATAAGAGGGTCTGGCGAAAAGTAGGAGAAGCATTTAATCCCAAGAACACTATTAAAACAGTAAAACATGGAGGCGGTGGTGTTATGGTTTGGGGTTGCATGGCTGCTGCTGGAGTTGGAAATCTGACATTCATCGAAAATACTATGGATCAGAACTCTTATTTAGAGATTCTACGAAACAACATGAAACAAAGTGCAGCCAAATTAGGTATGCGAGAAGATTTCTTGTTTCAACAGGACAATGACCCTAAGCACACTGCGCATAAAGTTCGAAAGTAGCTATTGTACAATACTCGCATGCTTGCTACACCGCCTCAAAGCCCTGATTTGAACCCTATAGAGCATCTTTGGAATGAGCTTGAGACAAAAATCCGAAAAAGAGTGATATCAAGCAAGGCGTGGCTTAAGGATGCTATATTGGAGGAGTGGGCCAGAATCAGCAGCGAATTTACTAAAAAATTGGTATATTCTATGCCTAAAAGACTGAAGTCAGTAATTCAGATGAAAGGATATCCGACAAAATATTAAGAAAAGTATAATTTAAATAACTATGCAAGACTATAATTACAATTTGTATCATTTTTCTTTAGGTGTACCATGACTTTTGTGGACTTCATTCATTGACTTTCCATCACATCATATGTAATAATATATTAATACGACAGAATTTTCGCTTTGTTTTACATGAATTAAAGTGTAATGATTATAGTTGAAGTAATACCAAAAAAATTTTATCACTATAGGTTTTTTAAATAAAAATATCAAACAATTTTCATGATATTTATCACTGTACCTTGACTTTTGTGGAAGACTGTATATATATATATATATATATATATATATATATATATATATATATATATATATATATATATATATATATATATATATATATATATATATATAGATATATATATATATATATATATATATATATATATATATATATATATATATATATATATATATATATATATATACGATAAGGCGATAGAAATTAAACGGGTATAAGAACTGAAATAATTTTCACTTCATTGGGAGCGCTATTGTGTTCTCCGCGGATAATCTAGATTTCACTGTAGAAATCCGTCTCCAAACCGTACAAAACCTCGAATTTTTGTTGGCACCTCCACAATTCTTCATATAACGCCATGTAAGTTAGCCAGCAAAGTCGGCCTACTAATGGTCATGTGTGTGGTTGTAACCGCTGCTGCCATATGGCTTGTATCTATCGTTAGTTTTGGTAGGACGACTTTGCTGGCTAACTTACATGGCGGTATATGAAGAATTATGGAGGTGCCAACGAAAATTCGAAGTTTTACGGTTTCGAGGCGGATTCCTACAGTGAAATCCTGATGGCCCGCGGAGAACACAATAGCGCTCCTAGTGAAGTGAAAATTATTTCAGGTCTTTGCCCGTTTAGTTTTTATCGCCTTCCAAAGTGAATTTATAGGAGTTTGTTTACATCTCAACGCTGAGCTATCAGTCGAAGGTGCAAAACATGTGCTTCATTTGCTTGGCTTAAAAAGTTTAGGAGTACAGCGGCAGAGCATATATACTAAATAGCAGCTGCAATTAGAACAAATTTTCTTTCTTACGGTACTTATGGAGTAGAGAGAATTAGACTAAAAGCGCGGATGTATGGTAAACAAAAGCTTGAATTCGCATGCAATTTTACCAACACAAGGTGAACTTTAATCCATCTTTTACACGTTTATTTGCCTCTCTTTTTATTTTGACAACTCCTCGATTGCAGGTGCTAGTTAGTATATATGCTCTGACAGCGGGCTATACAAGGTGAATTTATAGCATGCACGGAATGCGTTTGGCACGTTTTTTATTTGGAAAATAGTATATACTACGAAATATAAGCATTTGCTAAAGCCGCAGTTGGGTGACAGCTACCGGAAGCTTGTCCATAGCAGAGCATATCTACTAAATAGCAGCTGCAATTAGAACAAATTTTATTTCCTACGGTACTTATGGAGTAGAGAGAATTAGACTAAAAGTGTGTATGTATGGTAAACAAAAACTTGAATTTGCTTGCAATTTGACCAACACAAGGTAAACTTTAATCCATCTTTTACACGTTTATTTGCCTCTCTTTTCATTTTGACAGCTCCTCGATTGCAGGTGCTAGTTAGTATATATGCTCTGTCCATAGTAGGCCGACAAATGCAGATGCGAATTGCTACCATATGGCTTCATATCTAACGTCAGTTTTGTCTAGGACTTTTTATATCTATGGTTAGCAAAACTGACGATAGATACAAGCCATATGGCAGCAGCGCTTACTACCACACACATGACCATTAGTAGGCCGACTTTGCTGGCTAACTTACATGGCGTTATATGAAGAATTGTGGAGGTGCCAACAAAAATTCGAGGTTTTGTACGGTTTAGAGACGGATTCCAACAGTGAAATCCAGATGATCCGCGGAGAACACAATAGCGCTCCTAGTGAAGTAAAAATTATTTCAGTTCTTATACCCGGTTAGTTTTTATCGCCTTCCAAAGTGAATTTATAGGAGTTTGTTTACATCTCAACGCTGAGCTATCAGTCGAAGGTGCAAAACGTGTGCTTCATTTGCTCGTGTTGGAAAGTTTAGGAGCACAATGGGCTATACTAGGTGAATTTATAGCATGCACGGAATACGTTCGGCACGTTTTTTATTCGGAAAGTAGTATATATGACGAAATATAAGCATTTGCTAATGCCGCAGTTGGATGACAGCTACCGGAAGCGTGTCCATAGTAGGCCGACTAATACATATGCAAATTGCTACCATATGGCTTGTATCTATCGTCAGTTTTGATGGTTAGTATAGATGCTCTGTGAAAGACCGTACATCCTGATAATCCTTTATCAAAGTCAGACTCCGCCCATGTAAATTGCAAGTTATGCCTTATCTTAACTGTTAAATTTGTCAAATGAAGAAGTGGAGAGGAAAAAAGTCAGGTTTAACCCTATCAAATATATTTAATATGGCAGTTCATCATCCCCACATCTGTCGAGTGGCCATTGCTGCTGTAACTACTGCACTAATCATGGTTTCCCTATATCTCGTTTTCCTGCCGAAAATGGATAATTGTTTCACAGCGCCTCGTGTCATCGTAGACAGCTCTATGCCAGACATAATGGAGTATGCTAAGAAGCCATTGGTTGGAAAAAGCATTTTCTTTCACGAAACAACGTGTACCGTGAACCGACGCATTCAGCTATCTTCTAGACAGGCATGTGCGGTAGAGTCTGCAGCTTTGAACAATCCTAATTCTGATGTATATGTTATATTTACTGGATCTAACCTTGTGCATAACGATTCGGGATCAGATGTTCTTAAAACACTTACAAGTTATGAAAATATTCATTTCCGAAGTTTAGACTTGTTTACTTATGCGGCTAATACTCCCGCTGAAGAGTGGCTGAATGCTAGGAATCTTCTCAGTTCTAGATATTTGAAGTCTCATCTATCGGATTTCCTAAGATACTTAACATTATACAAGTGGGGTGGAACATATTTGGACCTGGACGTTATTGTTAAACGTGATCTTCAACTTTTGGAATCTAATTACGCCGGTGCAGAATCATCATCGTTCGTCGCTTCTGGTGTGATGAATCTCGACCGCAAAGGTGTTGGACATCGTATTGCGTCAACATTACTTAAAAATTTACTAGTCAATTTCAATGGCAACAATTGGGGTAGCAATGGTCCTGGTGTTATTACCCGTGTGCTACGGAAGATTTGCAGAACTGTTAAACCAACGTTGATGAACCGCCACCGTTGCAATGGATTTCAAGTGTACCCAATTGATTCCTTTTATGCGGTACCTTGGCAAAAGTGGGAACATTTTTTCAGTCCAATGAATCTGGGGTATGTTCTCAACCAAACTAAAAATTCCACGCTCGTCCATGTTTGGAATCGTCATAGTCAAAAGTATTCGTTTTATCAGGGCGAAAAAGTAGCTTATACCGTACTTGCAAAAAAATATTGTCCGCAGGTATACTACTCAATATTACAGGAGGCAAAATAGGTAAATATCTGATGACTTGATCTAAATTATCATCTTGACTACCTAAACAGGATGTTTTATTATCAGGTAGTAGTAAAGTCTGAAATAAAGATTTGAAGGAAAAAGATTATCCAAAATACGTGAATAGTGGTTTTGTTCCTTGTCGGCGGAGTATTTCTTCTAAAGGAAGCAATTTCCAGTAAATAATGAAATGAAGGATATTACATATTCAATAAAAGGATATCATTCTTATATGTTGTTAGTCTTTATTCTATACAAATGTAAAAGTAAAATAAAAGCTACAGTAAAATCCTCTGACGATTTCTTTCTCGCCATTGATTGCCTGCTTTCCTTTACTGATTTATTGATTGATTCAGTAAGCATGGTGGCCGCTATCTTCTTTTTGATATATCCTAAAATAGTAAAGAAAGATTCGTATTTTGCGTAACAGTATTTTTAAATTTTTAGCATACTGACATGTTCGCTGCGTCTAAAAAAATAAATACGATCCTACGTCTAGCACTCATTGCGTGTAGACGTGTTTTTAATCGCTCCTGTCATTAATTTTAAAAATTAATTTTTCACAAAAGTCAGTTTCAAAATATTGAAATAATTTTTTACGAGCCAGTCAAAAGCAAGTTTTGATTTTATTGGGGAAGAATTTATCGTCGAAGGCATCGACCAACCATATACATAAATCAAGAAAAGGCCACACCGAAGACAACTCGGGACTGCTGCCGTTGGGGGGCCCCGGGGAGAGTGACGGTGTGAAATTGGCGGCAAGTGTCAACAAGCGGAGACACACGAGCACCCAGGATACCGCAGATGGCGGCCGTAAGACATAAGTGCTCGAGGATAGACATGAGGTGTGTCGACTTCGAAGCGAAATCGAAGAGTTAAAGAAAAGAATTCAAACGTACGAAGAAATGTTCAAGACGGCAAAAAAAGTTCAAGAGAGTGAACCGATACGAAAAATCGATAAGCATGCAAAACAGAAGAAAGCTGCAAATCCAATAATCACTGAAGAGGTATTAAGTGCTGGTAGCACCAACGAAAGCCAGAATTATTTTGCAGCGCTGGACGGACTCCCAACAGGATATGGAGGTAGACGAAGGTAATAATGATGATAATTTTATAATTTATTTAAAAAATGAAAATAGAAATAAGGAGAAGAAATCAGCCCGTAGTTCTGCTGGTCCTCCTCAAAAAGTAGCCAAGAATACCGAGAAAGTTCCGCCAATTAATGTCTTCGGTCAAAGCGGAAAGGACATGGTTCGGCTGTTGGCAGCCGGAAACAAATTAACAGATTTCGAAATCAAACGAATAAATTCCGAGAAGCTATCAATTAGAACGAAATCACTGGTTGATTTCAAATCAGCGAAAAATGCTTTGAATTCTGGGGAGGTTCCGCACTTCACTTATACCCCCAAAAGCGAGAAGAACCAGAGGTTCTTGCAGAAGGGCTTGGACGGTGGAGAAGATACCGTCGATCTTCTTCAGGTTCTCAAGGAAACAGCACCACAAATCGAGTTTATCTCAGTTAAAACATTCGCGACATTCCCGGTGAGTGCAAATTGGCTCAGACGGAGCCAAAAGAGAAATTATATTGTGTGAACTGCGGTGATTTTGGTCACCCAGCATCATATCGAGGATGCTCCCGATATCAGGATGCGAGATTAAAATCTTTCCCAAAGCAAACACAACAACACCGCAGTGTCTTAGCTCCGAACTTCGTCAAGCCCGGAGTATCATTTGCACAAGCCGCTAGAGGACCAGCAGAAAATGCGGAAAATAGTGTAAATAATGTAAGTGGCAATAATGAGCTGCTTCTCAAGATTTTACAGCAATTAAATTCTCTATCGGAAAGAATCGATAAGCAAGATACAGAAATTAATCTTGTTTTTCATCGTCTAGGGGTTTCAAATGCCTCAAAATAATTTGTCATCCAGTAACATTCCCATGGATAGGATTCGTCTCATCTCGATAAACGTCAACTTCATTGTTACTATACATCGGCGTGATTATCTCCTTGAATTCATTGCCAGACAAAAGCCTGACATCCTGCTTCTAACCGAAACCCACCTCAGTTCATGGCACTCCATGACATTCAAGGATTTTGAATTCGTAAGAAACGATAGGGTAATAGGTGATGGGGGAGGTGGAACCGGGATATTGGTTCGAAGACCCTATCGTTTCCAAAATATTGAAGAAGTCGAATTCAAAAGCTTTGAATCTCTTGAAGTGTCCGTTACCAAAATCTCACTGCCAGGTGGGGATAACCTCTTCGTTATCTCTGCCTATTTTTTTTTTTTTTTTTTTGTGGTAGGGAGGTGAAGGCATTTATGCCCGCCGAGTCTGGCAGTGTGGGACTCCCATGGAGGATATCTTTGGACTACCCACTAAACACCTCCCCTGTCAATCTGAGAACCTAGCCTGGAACCGTTTGACACATTACTTCGGGCCAGGTCTCGTTTTGTTACGCCGTGGGGTGCCTTCAAGCTGGGGAGTCCCTTTCCTAGCGGGAGGGGAGGGGGGGAAGAGGAATTGCCAGAAGAGCGATCCCCCAGCCCCAGCGCCCCCGGCTGCTGTGAGTCCCTTTTATATTTTAGGACTGCCCGAGCATAATGTGCCACCTGGTTCCATTTGTCAACCGATTCGAGCATCACCGCAACTATATTATCCGGGGTGAGCTCTCCCGTCTCCCTGTAGAGTTTCCTTCGCAGCCTGGCCCATTTGGTACACGCAAAAAATGTGTGACAGGCATTGTCCTCCTCTCCTGGGCAAAACCGACAATCGGGAGACCGTGACTTGCCGATCTTGTGCAGGTAAGACTGAAAACACGCGTGCCCGCTCAAGAGCTGGGTCAGATAGAAGTCAGTCTCACCATGCCTTCGATTTAGCCACGGTCTCACATCCGGGATGAGGCGCGCAGTCCACCTTCCCTTCGTGCAATTCCTCCAAGACTGCTGCCAATCGTTGAGCGAGCGTTGTCTCTCCTCGCGGACAACCATCTCCCTCGCATCCTCGTTTCGGCGCAGGTAAATAGCGCGGCGCTCTCTAGCAAGGAGGGCGACAGGTATCACGCCTGCAATCACTCTCACCGCCGAGTCGGAGACTGTTGGATACGAAGATGCAATTCTCAGTGCTCCTCTTCTCTGTACCTGTGCCAATCGTTTTCGGTATACCTCCTTGCTGAGAGCGTCGCCCCATACCTCTGCCCCGTACAGTAGCACTGACCCTACAGCACTCATCAAGAGGCGTCTTCTTGATGGGCTGGGTCCCCCTACGTTGGCCATAAGTCGACTCAGGGCCGATATTCCCGAAGCAGCCTTCTCAGCCGTTGCCCTGATTTGCTCAGAGAAACTCATCTTCGAGTCGATCAGTAGCCCCAGGTACTTCACCGCTGGCTTCGATTCGATCTGTATATCTCCAATACTGATCATCCTTACTCTAGGGATTCTCTTTTTTGTCAAAATGACCACTTCGGTTTTCTCCAGTGCTAAACTGAGCCCGCGAGTAGTCATCCAGTCCCTCACTCGGCGCATTAGCATACCTAGCCTAAGTTGCGCTTGTTCAACGGTGCGTCCGGCGACCAGAGCCGCAACATCATCCGCATAGCCGACCAAGCGCGACTCATCTGGCATCTCAAGTCTCAGTAGCCCGTCGTAAGACACGTTCCACAGGTCCGGACCAAGGATAGATCCCTGGGCAACACCTGATGTAATTTCCATCCTTCGTTGGCCCTGTGTCGTGTCGTAGAGCAGGCTTCGGTCCTTTAGGTAGTTCCTCAAAAGCCGCATTAGATATTCTGGAACTTGAAAGTTTTCCAGCGTATCCAGAATATCCACCCATCTAGCGGAGTTGAAGGCATTCCTGACGTCGAGTGTCACCAACAGGACGATCCGTCGCTTGGTGCGACTATATGCCTCTGCCTTTTGGACCGCGTTCACCACCTCTGCAATCGCATCGATGGTAGAACGTCCTGCTCTAAAGCCGTACTGCCGAGGAGATAGGTCCCCAGCAGCACAAATCGCGTCAGTGAGTCTTCCCTTGATGAGTTTCTCTAGCACTTTCCCAGCCGTGTCTAGCATGCATAACGGGCGGTATGCAGACGGCGATTCGGGATTTCCCTTCCCCTTGCTGACCAGCACAAGCCTCGCCACCTTCCATCGTACCGGGAAAACCCCGTCCCGTAGGCAAGCGTTGAATGTGCTGAGCAGCAAGTCAGGACAATGGTGATAGACGAGCTGCAAAACCTCAGCTGGAACACCATCTGGACCTGGAGCCTTCCTCGCTTTCAGGGAGAGGACTGCCTCCTCCAGTTCCAGCTGTGTGAAGAGTGGGCACTCGACTGCTGTTTCACCATGGACAGCGTCAACACGGACGGGATGGGCGGGGAAGAGTCCCCGCACTATCGCGTCCTTCTTTTCCGCGTTATGTATACAAGGCTTCCGTGGGGCACCAAGTTTCCCCATAACCAGATTGTAGCCAAGGCCCCACGGATCCCTATTTACATCGTCCACGAGGTCTTGCCAGCATCGGGCCTTGCTCTTGTTAATAAGCCTGCGAAGATATTTCCTGCCGGACCTGTATGCTGCTAGCCTAGTGTCTGCCTCCTCCCGTGTTCGCGCCCGCTGGGCCTCTCGCCGAAGTTTGTGACACTCGCTTCTTTGTTCGGCGATCTCGTTTGACCACCAGTATACTGGAGGCTTACCGTGTCGGGGTCTCCGGCGGGGCATGGAAGACTCGCAAGCAGCTATGATGGCACTCATAGTTGAGTTCACCAAGTCCTTGGCTGTAGGCCCTCCACTCCCTGGCGGAGCTCCCAGCAACGGTGCGCCTGCCGTAAGCGCGTCAGTGAACCCAGTCCTCCATCCGAGGATTGAAGTTTGGGCATATGCACGCAGAGTGGCACCGTCGTGAATCTCAACAGCTATATACTGGTGATCACTAGCCGAGTAGTCCTCTAGTACTCGCCAGTTGTGTACTCTAGGTACCAGGGACTCCGAAGCGAGTGTCACATCGGGTATGGTTCCTACGCAACCCCAGCGGCGGAAAGTAGGGGTGTTACCAGTATTTAGGACAAAAAGCGCTGTTCTGGCCGCCATGTCCAAGATTTGCTTTCCCCTTGGGTGGCATACCCCATTCGATGGCTCTAGCGTTGAAGTCTCCCCCGACCAGCATGTGGCCCTCTGTGTTCGAGACAGCGTCCTCCAGGGCATCGAGTTTGGTTCGAAAGGATCGCATTGCCTCGTTAGGCGTCAGATAAACACTGAAATATGTTATCCCTGAACACCGCACCCACACAAAACCATCCCCGCGTCCATGGCCCTGCACCTGAAGGCGGGCGCTGTCTCGAACCCAGATGGCCGAGGTACCAGATTTGCCAGGGTACCACGCTTGCGAGTCCTTGTTATGATGTTGCTCGCTCAGCAACAGGAGGTCAGCTTTCTTATCCCTCGCAAACTGCTCAAGTAGGTCCTGGGCGTTTGTGCTTCGGTGCAAATTGACCTGCAGGATACGGATCATTTGAGTATCGATTTGGCTTTAGTTAGGGCCTCCTTGAAAACCCGGCATCTCCCTGTCCCCGGCTCATGTTTGAGGTCGCCGGGTGCTAGCTTAGCATCCTTGCAAAGAATGCATTTTGCCTCGTTCGTGCACTCCTTCCTTTTGTGCCCCGTTTCACCACATTTGTAGCACAGAGATCTCCTGTCGGGTCCCCTACAGCCATACGCGGTGTGTCCGTATTCGAGGCATCTGAAGCAGCGGATAGGGATCGCTCTTCTCCGTATCCTGCAGATCACCCAACCTATCTTAATTTTGCCCTTCGCCAGGATTTGCTGGGCGTCTTTATCAGCTAGTTCGACAATAGCCATGCGTTGCCCCCTTGTGTTTTCACGTGTCAATCTTGCCTTGACTTCACTTAAGCTGGGGAACTCCCTCCTAATGGCATTCTCTACCTCAGCTTTGTCCGTGACGCAGTCGAGGTCCCTGATTTCCAGGGTGGCCATTGGTTCGAGCGAGGCAACCGTTGCCGCATCTCCAAGAACCTTTTGGACCGCTTCACGGAATGCATCTTTGTTTGTGGCCTCTGGCCCGAATTCCACCAGCAAGCCACCGGTCCGGGTTGGTCGAACTGCTTTGATGGCAGTTTTGGTGTCATCTGGCTTGACCGCTCCTTTAATTTCACGGAGGACATCTGCGTAGGTTCGGCCCTTAGTGGGTTTAATAAGCAGTGCCTCTCGCAAGGGTTTGCGCCGCGGTTTGCTTTTTGTTTTCTGCGGTATATCGGGGGGTTCTTTGTTCTTTTCGTGATTGAGCTCTTTGTCTGTTTTTTCTAGGAGTAGCTTTTTGGCCGCTTTTTTCGCTGCCTTGTTTCGCACCACATGAAACTCCTCGCCTGGAGTACCTCTGCCTATGCAACTGGTGGAACTGTTCTCAAGCTCAAGGAGGAACTCAATTCCTTGTTTGAAATACTCGAATTGAACAGGCTTCATAGTTATTATATTCTTGCTGGTGACCTGAACGCCAAGCATACATCATGGCTGAACGCCACCAATAATCCAAGAGGTGTATTCCTGAAATCGTGGATAACAGAGAACCAAATTGAATACAGGTGCAATCTATATGGGTCGGAGTTCCCAACATACCCTAGGACAAATTCATATTTGGACCTTTGCATTGCTGACGCAAGACTCGAATTCAGCTTTAATAGTCCTCAACGGAAACTGCAGGTGCTTCCTTATGATAGTGACCATAACGCAATCGTAATGGGAATCAATCATCACAGGGATGATTTCTTCCTCATTCCAGTTCAACATGAAAATCATCGGTTGAATTTCAAAAAAACAGATTGGGGAAAGTTTCAAAATAAGTTTAATCGAGAGTACCAGTGCAATGTCCCCCTTCTGATGGTGGCAACTCTTGCTCAATAGTTCCTAATGACAGGAATCTAACCAACGATGAAATAGATGTCTGTTTGTCGAAGTTAGAGAAGCTGACATTGGAAACGATTGAGAAAGTAGTTCCCAAAATTAAACATCGAAACAATATGGAAGGATATGAAACACCAACCATCGCAAGGTTGAAAAGATTGAAAAGCCTCCTTCTCACACGCGTCAACAATATTTATCGACGATTTTTGGACTACAACCATCCCTCGTTGGCTTTGTTGAAATTAGACATGAAGAATGTCCGGAACTTAATCCGGTCATACTTCAGGAGTGAGGTCAGCAATCAATGGGCGGAAAAATTGAGGGGTATTAGCCCACAGGACCCAGACGGCGAGTTCGCGAAAGTGAATAGCATATTCCGCAAGAAGTCTCGAGTGAAGGTATCGAGTCTTGAAGTCACTAGTGATGAGATAAATCTTCACGATAGGGCTGGTATCGAAATTGATAGTACGACTCCGGATAGAAATGGAAACAGGATTATTTGTGAAGGATTGGATAAACTTGCCCTGATTGGAACACATTTTGAATTGGTTCATCTACCAAACCCTGAGAGAGGGAATGAAATATTTTCAGAGGTCGTTGAAGCAAAAGTTTCCGACTTCAAATCAATCCTGAACGGCCAATCAATTCTTCATTTCAATGAAACATTAACATCTGACCTCATACCGAGCTTGAATCTTATTGATTATTTTGTCAGCTATGAAGACTTGTGTTTCATATTTCGCAAGATAAACAACAAGAAATCATGTGGTACTGATGGTATTCCAAATGCAGTTCTTCGACATTTGCCGGAGGTTGCTATTAGGAATTATGGCATATTGTTCAACAACATGTTGAGCAATTCATATTTCCCAAATGAGTGGAAAGAAGCTAAGGTATTTCCGATTTTGAAGAAAGGAAAAGAATCTTCATGCCCCAAAAGCTATCGCCCAATCAGCTTGCTGCCTAACGTCAGCAAGATGTTTAAAGTGATACTCAACAGAGCATTAAACGCCCACATTGAAGAAAATGAGTTGATGCCGAATTGCCAATTTGGTTTTCGTGCCAGGCATTCGACCACACATGCAATAACGAAAGTAACCTCAGACATCTGTTGGAAACTAAATGATAGACAATGTTTTGGAGCATGTCTCACTGATATGGAGAAAGCCTTTGATACGGTATGGTTAGATGGACTAATTTTTAAACTCCTTCAGGACAAGTTCCCCAGACACCTTGTCGCCATGATGTGTAATATGTTATACGGGAAATCGTTTGTTGTAACTGATGGAAATCAGACAACAATGCGCGAGTTCAAGGTCTTGAATGGTCTACAGAAGGGAACAGTTACTGCGCCTCTGCTCTTCTCAATCTTCATTCGCAAGCTATTAAACGGCTTTGATTTTAACGTCTCGCCAACGCTAACATTGGTAGCGTTTGCTGATGATCTGATCATCTATACAGCAGACCCATAGAGGTATATACAGGAGACGGCGAAAGATCAAATTCATGAAGCTACGAGCTTTTGCCTTTGCTATTGTGATAACTTGCATAGGCTCGAAGCTAATTTCGAAGTTGGGGTCGAAATTTCGTTCATCATATGATAAGGTGTATCATACTCTTGACGATAAACTTTATGAGAATGCAGCGGTTGAAAATTAATTGTTTACTACAAAAAGAAAGCCAAAAAATTGTCATATGTGCTGATATTATTATTCTGGTGGAATTTTCTTGCAAACGCTTGAGAGGGTACCACTTTTGACCTACGTAGAAAATTTCATCATTCTAGCTTGTGTGGTTTGCGACAAAACTTGCTGTGACGCAAGGAAGGATGGACAGGCGGACGAAAAGACTGATCGCGATTTTAATAGGGGATTGTAAAAATATTTTACAATCCTCTAAAATGGTCTTTTGTATAAATACTTGCAAGTTACGTCATTAAAAATGTTTCCATGATAAACATTCATTACTTCAGTTGCTGCTAAAATAGTGAATTGCGCCTACCTTCTGAACTTTGAGGGCCGCCATTTTGAATGCATGCATTTGATTTTGGATTTTTAAAAATATTTCAATCTTAGAGTCTCATCAGTCAATTTGTCCAATCTCAGTCAAATCAGTTTCCCTCTCGACAGGGCAAAAGTATTAAATTTTTAATGAAAATGGCAGCGAAAAATATTAGGTTTTAAATTTTCGACTTCTTTATTTTTCATCCGATTTTGACGATTTTTTGTTTAGTACAAGGTCTTTGTACAATTATCCATAATCTCAGGTTTCATTAAAATCCATTGAAAAATTTGACCACTAGAGGGCCACAAAAATCTGAAAAAATCGCATATTTGAATCGCCGCCATTTTGAAACTTGAGCATGTCTGGGCACCAAAATAGCAAAATGTGTAGATCTAATTGTTTTCTATCTTGAAAATAAATTTCATTCACATCGAATCAAAATTGGGTCTTTCAGAAGCCTTTGAAATTTCTAGCTTCAACTAGCCGCCATTTTGTTTTTGGTGACCTGATCTCTAGTTTTTTAACATGATTCTTTAGGCATTTACAGTAATTACCAAAGAACCGAATTTCATTAACATCGGTTGAAAAGTTTGGTCACAACTACAACATCCAATGCTTACACGCTTTTCGACGTCTGAGCGGCCACCATTTTGTTTCAAACGGTTCGACTTTGGATTTTTTATTGTGAAATTCATCGCATACCTCAATAAACCTCTGTACCAAATTTCATCCAAATAGGAGCCACGGTTTGGTCAGAAACGAAATCACGAATGTATGTCTAAAATGGCCGCCATTTTGTTTTCCCTCGACCGATTTAGCTGGTTAAACAACTTAACTGAGATATTCACCCAATACGCCTTCCCTAAAAATTTTGTGAAAATTGGAGCGAAATTGTGACCTCTAGCATAGTCACGATTTTCGTTATATCGTATATAAATCATATATATATATATATATATATATATATATATATATATATATGTATATATATATATATATATATATATATATATACATATATACGCAATAGGTAAATTTCTCTTGAGAAATTCACCTTAAAAAAAAAACCGACTCCAAAGTAAGAAAGATGAATAAAATTTTTTACTTCATAAAACTAATTTCATCCATTGTAGGGCACTTTGAAGTCGGTTTTTTTCGTTTTCCGGTAAAGAAACAAATATTTTCAAATTAAACCACCATGCATGCATTTCGGCATTAATTGGCTCGATTTCCAATAACAATTTCAGTCCCATCACCACAACTCCAGAAACCTAGAAAAACATTTTTAAATTCAACCGACCAGTTTTCGAAAATAATAAATAATATTGTAGGTGCGCTGCACTGGTACGAGATCTCGTATTTTAGAAAACCTTGAAAGTTTTCCAATTAAAATGTTTACTCCGATACATGAAACTTTTACAAGCACCTTCGGAATAACAAAACGAATTATTTTCAACAATTTAACCTTAACACCATTATGGAGGGAGCCAACAAAACTTCAACATTTGCGCGCAACATCTATTTCACATGCAATTTGCTCTTTGATAATTACGAACTTTTACTTAAAAACACAATTAATTACTTCAACACGAAGCTTTAAGGATAACTTAGGCCCATTTAAATCCGTAGGAATAAAAATCATAAAAAAAGCGCGTAAATTCTTAAAATGCAAGCGAGTTTCTGTTGCATGTTATCGGAATTCTATGACCGGCGTTAAATCTGTTTCAACCGAGAAAATCTTTAAATTTGCGTCTCCCATATACCGTTTCTAGCAGGCACGATTCACACAACATTCGAAATTATGTTTTCATTCACGAATCGCACCGAAAACCTGGACGGACACAGAAAACATCACGTAAATTATACCCGGACACATAATTGATTCCTTGACTGCATTTTACTTACCTAAATAATGAAAAATACTCGATGACGCGCTCACATTTTTGCTCACGTTTACACATTGAACACTTTTTTTTCGAAATCACTTATAGAATCCACCCGAAACAAGCGTTTTCATTGAAAATTTTTAAAAATTACGATATTTGATGGAATTTTTGCAGGAATTGTCAACTTCCTGTTTTCTATCAGCTGAAACATCATTTCCGAAATCAGGGGTGTCACAATTGTTGATTTCGATCGAAAACGATTTGAATGTGGCGCACTTCGTAGTTTGTTAGTATATTTTATGGAAAGGGAAGAAGTTTGTTGAACAATATTTGGAGCATTGTTTACAATTGTAAATGCTGTATGATCATTAAAGAGAAAACTAAAACTAATGAACTTTTTTAGCTATTTCGAAATTAATTTCGAACAATGATAGAATTTGGACAATCATACGTAAGCTCATTCGTGAAAGTCCAAAAGCTTTCGAAAATTGGAGTATACGGACATGAAATGTTTGTTCGTATTGAGCATGTATTAAGAGACTTCAATATTTTATATGGGAAATGAAAGCTCGCCGTCTCCAGTGTATACCTCTATGGGCAGACCGAAAAGCTACAATAGTTCAGAGCAATCTCCAAAAAATGTTCAATGATGTGCAGCTGTACACTGACAATTGGCGAATGAAAATCAATGCGCAGAAGTGCGAAACAATTTTGTTTCGGACAACGCTGCAGGGTGTCAGTCAAGACCTGAAACGTAATTGGAAGGATTTCCACATCGTGGCTGGTGAGAGTAGTCTAGAACGGGTTCCACATAAATCCTATGTTCGATACCTCGGTGTTTATCTCGATCAGTATCTGTACTATACTGAACATGTGAAAATCATGCTCAGTAAGGCACTCAAAGTAGTCATGGCAATATTGCATTGGGCAAAATTATCGTGCTGATTCAGATCTTAAAAGTAAGTAGGCAAGATCATCCAATATTTCATACATATAAAAAAAATGGAATAGTCCTTACTGAATATCGTTGGACCGGGAATTTAAGTAAATCTCTACTCCTCTTAATACATGATACCTTGTTTTTTTCCTTTGGTCATCACTCGCACCACCATTTTTCTCATTATTGTAATTTGCTTATGTTTTATTGAATAGTAATTGCATGATATTAAATATAATTTGACGGTTATAAAAGTTTTATTTAAAAATTGCGGTACTAATAATATAAACCGGGTGTCCTTGATTACTAAATTGAAACTGTTCTCATTGTTACTTTACCCCGTTTGTACGTTCTACGGAATATATCACTTCTACACACACTATGGATATCATCGTAAACATTTTTCTTTCGATCAAGATGTTTCACTTGCACCGTCTATGTTGATCATATTTTCATACATGACATGTATATACCTAGGATTATGGAAACGCTCGAATTTCGTTGAAAACGCAACAATAAATTCATGTTTTTTTCCCGATATCAACTAAAGAACTCTTCCGCGGGACTTCCGACATGTTACCGTTCTTTACATTAGTGGCAAGTTTACTTCATAAGTCCTTCAGATTGGATCGAATTTAACTTATATGCAACATACTCACTGTAATATGGCTTTGTAGATACGGGGTTTACAAGCAAGCACGATGTTTCCAGCTTTTTGAGGTGCGTGAGTGGTTCCAAATCGCATAACTCTTGAATATTGTTCCCAGTAAGAACTACTGACTTCAAATCGGGGATACATTCCGGCAGGCAATCGCCCATTCGTATTGTCCGGTTGTTGTTTAATGCGGCACTTTAATCTAGGCAAATACGGGCATCCATCGCATTTGCGCATCTCTGCATGGATTGATTGATGATGTCCGCGGTTAACCAATTCCAATTTCTGATGTTGGAATAGTCGATGGATATCAGTGATGACCTATTTGTAGGAGAGTTCTTCTTCCTGTGTGACGGCCACTACTTCCACACTTTCCTCCCATGTGGCTGTCAAATCTTCTTCACATCCCACGACAAAATTGACGTGGGATGTGCGCTCGTCGCAACCAACTTGAAATGACAAGCCACCTTGCAGCAAAGTGTGTTAGTAGTGGTAGCCAGCGGCGTCACATGATTCATTACAAACTCTTTCATTCCAGATACATTGATCAAAAGGTCAAAATTATCTGTTACAAGACACTGGTTAGACCAGTTTTGACATATGGATGTCAGATCTGGTACAACCAGAGTGCTAGTACTATGGAAAAATTAAGAGTTTTCAAAAGGAAATGTCTTCGTGCATGTACTGGTTTGTACAGAAAGCCTGAGACGGATTGGAAACATTTTATATCGAATAGAAGAATTTATCAAACTGCTGAAGTGACTAGAGTCGATATCTTCATATTGAAACTTCTTCGGAATCATATCGCAAGGTCTGTGACTGTGAGTGAAAACCCTTGGGTTTCACAGCCATTCCACCCTACAGACGGGTATATACTGACTTGCCTCGCTACTGGCTTCATTCCTCCAGAAGCATTCGTGTATTTGGACATGAATCGATATGTTTTTGATTCTGACGGCGTCCCAGTCATATATCACATATATCGACGGGCCACCGATAAGAAGATAAAATATCCTCCGAATTTGAGTTCACGAGACCAACAATTCCAATGGAGATACTCATTTGCTAGATTCGTTGAAGCTGATCGAGTTGAGACGGGGCAATCTAGGTATTGGTGGCTGAATGACAATGTCTAAATTATTCGTGTTTGTTTTCAGTTTTGGTGTTTTTCGTTATTTAGAGTTTGAGTTTCAGCTGATTATTGCTACATTCAGTGTTGTTGTTTATTTTTGTTAAAAATAAGGTATAGGTTAGGTTTATATTATGTTTATTATATTAGGTTAGAAATAAGGTAAAACGCTTAGGTTAGGAACATTGTTATAGATTTTTTTAGGATAAGATAAAGTTTTTGATTGCATTTATTAGAATTAAGTTAAAACATATTAGGTGTAGGATCAAAGTTCACTGTAGTGTTAAGATGATAAATAATTTTAGAATAGTGTTGGTTGGTTTTTTCTCCTTTTTTCAATTGAATTTTAAAAATATGTCATAATCCATTGATTTGAATTTGCTATAGTTTTTTTTTTAAATGTGATGAATGATAACGTACAAATTTAGAGAGCCATTTGGGCCATTAAGTTTTTTATTGTTATTGTTTGGATTTTGCTTTATATTCTTTTAAAATTTATAACGATTAGTATTAAATAAAGCGCTTTTGACTTTGACTTTGAAGGAATAAATATGATTCAATACGTACAGGATATTACTACTTGATATACAAAAAGTCTGAACGGGATAACTATTTTGTAAGGCCTCCAAAGGGCATGATTAGAAAATTTTGTTTTGGTCATTGAGCCAATTGCTGGTATTATTTCCAAATTCCTAAAGCTCCTGGGTGATGTAAGTTTATGGGTATGCAAGCTACAAATAATAGTGGGCAATCTGCAAATAATCAAACTGCAGAAGAAAATAATGAGCTAAGGCTAGAGATACAGTCCCTCAAAGACCAATTCAACAGAGGAATTAAGCCTCAAAAGTCGCAGCAGCAAAATTAAGTGCAACTGGTGAAAAGGCGAAGAAAAACAACAAGCAAGCAATTCCAGAAGAGGTTGTAAGTGCTGGTGGTATCGACAAGAGTCAAAACTTTTTTGCAGCGTTGGAGGGACTGCAACAAGAAATGGAAATTGAAGAAAGTATCGCACGTAATTCTAATCAAGATAATAATTTAAATTTTATTTAGCATTTAAAAATTAGGAGAAAAAACCAGCTCGCAGTTCCAATCAATGTGTTAGGATAAAGCGGAAAAGATATTGTAGTGGAAAGGTAGGTATAGATGTCGTTAAAGGACTGCAGTGATGGTCTGCTGCCTCGGCGAAAGAAGAACGGTGACACAAGGAAACTGCTCGAAAACATTCCTGCCCTATAACCGAAATTTTAATTGCATTCATAATTGTAATTCATAAAATTGTTTTTTTCTTAATATTAAACGTAATTTTATATCAAATTTAAACGTTTGTCATGAAATTTAAGTTTTATTACTATTTGAAATCTTTCTCACCGCCGTCGAAGTGCGTGGACCTGTTTTAGATTCGCTCCACAAAATTCATGGAATCAATTAGAGATACATTAAATCAATTAGTGACACATTAAAATCCAAATAGTGTAAAGTGTTAAATTAGTTTATATTATAAAAAAAATAACTTCTTATTAATGTTTTATATTTTCTCCGCGTTGTCAAGAATTACGTAAAATTACATTAAGGTGACCCAATTGCGCCATAAATTAAAAATCGACTTTCACCAGTGAACCAATTTCTGCTATCGATATATTGTAAGCATATTCGAACGCTTAATAATTTCGCGACTATTAATTGATTTAACTGTTTTGTGCTATGTCTGAAATTTGTGCGAATTAAGAGTTTGTTCTAGTATTATGTGCCATACATAGTAATCACACGATCTTGACATTGGATAGCATATATATATATATTAAACAATGAACTGTAAATGTGATCTTGCTAATTGTGTAGCATTCGATCATACGTTTAAATATGTGATATGCAAAAGTTTCTGCAGGAGAAAACTACATGGTGCTTGTATCGATACGCCAAGGGATTGGTTTCATCCCTATTTGGAGGCACATTTTATTTGTTCAGACTGCCAAAACGTTGAGGACAAATTCAGAACTTTCTATGATCAAATAACTGATCACATAGATGTCCTCATGAATGAAAAGGACCAATTAATTGCCCGCCAGAGTTCGAAATCCCGAGCAAACGATGAAAGCTTCGTGGAAATGGTAACCTGCTTTGATGAACTTGCTACGAAGCTCTCAAGCAGCAATAATAATATAATTAGAGCTCTAGAATCAGTCGACCAACGTCTTATTGCAATGAAAAACCTGATTTCGAATTTACATCCGCGGAGTACTGAAGTTTTGAACAAAGACAGGATGAAGGAGTTGCTGGCCAATATATCGAATAAAATACCACATCAGCAAAACGATACACACCTTTCTCAAGTATTAACAAAAATCGAAGGACTACAAAAACAATTTGCCACTTTGGAAGAAAAGGTACAAAGCTTTACAGTTGCTCAAAAAACTGCTATATATCCTATCAGTGTTAATACACACGAAGCTCATGATCATACATTGGAATTAAATGTCGATGCCGCTACACGAACACCTTCGATTCAAGTTCCAGTCGTTCAATCTCAAATTTTTAAACTGGGCACATTTTGGTCTGAGGATGACTGGATAAACAGAATCAGGAAATTGGAGTTTACCAACCAAGCATCCTGGGAGATTTTCTATCTTAGAAAAGCATCAACTAAACTCGATGCCACCGGATTGCAGCAGTTATTCGAAAGAGATCTCAAAATACAAAGCTGCAAAGTGGAGGAGTTACCGCATCGGAATAAACATCGACGCGCTTTCAAAGTTTTTATACCAAGCAGGTATGCATGGCTTTTTACAAACCTAAGAGCCAAGAATGGAAAGTATGTCTGGAATGGTATGGTGTTTAGCAAATGGCAAGCGGCAAAAAGATCAACAAATTCAGAGCACCCAAGTATTTATTAAAGTAATAAATTTTCGGTAAAAGAAATAACACGTAGACTAAATACCAAAAATATTAATATTAATAATACATTAAATCAAAACAATGTTAATGTTAATCCTAATCCAGATTCCAATCAAATAAGTCATGGCTCCCCTCCTAATCTCCCAACGGATGATCTCTTAGAGCATCACTCAACTTCCGAAACACCAAGTGATAGCACTATTAGAAATTTGCAACAAAACAGCTCCATTGTTCAGTGCGAAAATTCTTTAACCTCAACTTCAGCCGCTGAAAACAGGGGATCCGTGGATAAATACTCTAATTTTGTACATGGTGGTGTACAAGTCTCCACCTTACCATCTCCTGAGACGAATCCATTTTTGAACCCGCTCATACCTCCAGTGGTGAAAGCCACAATCAATGCCAGCAATGATATGGAAGGCAAATATCTCTTATCCCGACTTAGAGATCATAAAATTTTTGAAAATGTTAGGCTTTATCTGGCATACATGTACAAGGCTCCAGACACAGCGTGCATTGATGGCAAAACAAAGACAAACATTATGGTTATGATCCAGCGGGAAGGCCTTCCTATAGATATTGGGGCCCTCCGTAGGATTTATATCAAATACCACGAAGAGTTAGGAATAACATCAGCACAAACTAATAAAGATCTGGAAACTTACGCGTCGCATGTGAGCTCCAATTATATATCAGCACTTCAACGATCTAGAGAGCAACATCGTAAATTTTTTCGTCCCCAATAACGCACTCACTTCTAAACGCCTCAACCTCTTTTACCATAATTGCGGTGGTATGAGAGGGAAAATTAACAAACTTTATCTGGACGCCAAATCATGCCATTTCAACGTTCTTACCTTAACTGAAACGTGGTTGAATGAGTCTTGTGTCAATGAAGAGATACTGGATGGAAACTGGTCAATTTTTAGAGACGACAGGGATTCTCACAGCACTGGGCAATCGCGCGGAGGAGGAGTCTTGATTGCAGTGTAAAATTCGTTTTTCAGTGAGCCCGTCAGTACTGTCTCTAACAATGAAGAAGTTTACAATGATGCGTGTGACATAATATCGTCAATAGCTGCCTCCATCAATGAAGAAGACATAATAATCATTACTGGGGATTTTAATCGACCGAATTTGACATTCACTGTCGATGAATCTGATAATGGACTCCTCCCAGTCAATTTTCTAGACAGTATAGACTTCAACATTATTAGCACCATGTATGGCAATGATTTGCAGAAAGTTGCTTCGACCGTCAACTTTCATGGTAATTGGTTAGATCTCATTTTTACAAATGCGTATGACGAAGTTGTGGTGATTCCAACTAGCGATGCGGAGCATTTGTTTTCTAACACCCGCCACCATTCCACAATTTCTCTTGAA
Organism: Odontomyia ornata; assembly: GCA_963969285.1. Classification (NCBI taxonomy): domain Eukaryota; kingdom Metazoa; phylum Arthropoda; class Insecta; order Diptera; family Stratiomyidae; genus Odontomyia; species Odontomyia ornata. The sequence goes on along the minus strand of OZ017740.1, from coordinate 242,439,695 downwards.
TTAGCCACTACGGATAGAGAATATCATCTTTCTTACAATAATTCTATCGTTTTTGACTTCCATAATGCTGACTATGATAGCATTAACAACCATCTTCATACTATTGATTGGACTAGTACGCTTTCAACGTTAGGTACAAACAACGCAGTAGAATGTTTCTACAATATATTCATGTACGCCGTTGAGAGGTACGTGCCCAAAATTAAAAAGAAAAATAAGCTCTCTGAGCCTTGGCTTGATGGCAACCTTAGGTATTTAAGAAACCAAAGGAATAAGCTCCACAAATTAATTCAAAAAAGATCCAACGTTAGCCAAGAAATGAAAAATAAATATGATGCGCTGGTTAAAGAATTGCAACTCAAATCTCGGGAAGCATATGATTCTTACGTTAACATAATTGGTGAAAACATTATCCATAACCCAAAAAAGTTTTTTGATTTTGTAAACATTAAACGTAAGTCCCAAGGTTTTCCCAATTCTATGGTGTATCAAGACTTGAGCTCGTGCAATCCCGTAGACATCTGCGAATTTTTTGCAAGTCATTTTCAATCCGTGTACTGTCCAACCAACTCCTCATCCTACATACCTTCTTCAGTCGAAAACTCAGCGTCTCCCATCGAGGAACTCTGCATTTCTGAAAATGATATATCCAACGCAATAGAGGCACTAGACATCAATAAAGGGCCTGGTCCTGATTTATTCCCTCCTCGCTTCTTGTTTCACTGGAAAGAGCAATTGATTCTTCCTCTGCATATTATTTTCAATAAATCCCTCTCTTCTGGAATTTTTCCAACGATATGGAAGACATCCCATTTGATTCCAATTTATAAAAGTAAAGATAAGGCATCAGTTGAAACTACAGAGGCATTGCAATACTATCAGCAATTCCTAAACTTTTTGAAAAAATAGTCTGTTCAAAAATATCGCCCATCATTGAGCCTCTGCTAAACGATCAACAGCATGGTTTCCGAAAAAATCGCTCAACAGTTACAAATCTTACATTAATGGTTTCTAGTATCCTCTGTGAAATGGAAAAAGGTAACCAAATTGATGCAATTTACACTGACTTCAGCAAAGCGTTTGATCGTGTTAACCACGAAATTTAAGCAAACAAATTAAAAATCTTCGGAATCCGTGGTCCTTTGCTAGACTGGTTCGACTCATATCTCAAAAATAGGACCCAATTCGTCAAATTTCAAGGGTTTGTGTCCAAAGAAATAAATGTTTGCTCTGGTGTACCTCAAGGCAGCCATCTTGGTCCCCTACTTTTTAACATCTTTATTTCTGATCTCTCTGTTATGCTGTCTGATATTCCCCATCTATTTTATGCCGACGATCTTAAGCTATTCAATGTAGTAACGTCTCCTAAGGACACGGCATTCCTTCAAAACAAGGTAAACTCTCTTTTAGAATGGTCAGAAAAAAACCAACTTTCTCTGAATTTCGAAAAATGTGTGGTAATAAGTTTTTCCCGTAAAAACTCCGTTCTTGCTTGCGATTATCATCTCAACTACCACAAACTTAACAGAGTGAACAGCGTCGTAGACCTCGGTGTTATGTTAGACAATAAAATTCGATTCAACTTGCATTACGATGAAATTATCTCTAGGGCCAATAAGCTACTCGGCTTCATCAAACGTCGATCCAAAGAGTTTCAAAATATTTGGGTATCTAAGACGTTGTACGTAGCGTTAGCTCGCCCAATGCTTGAATATGCTTGTCTTATTTGGGATCCTGTTTTTCATGTCCACATTGACAGACTTGAATTGGTTCAAAAACAGTTTGTATTGTTTGCATTGAGGTCGCTATATGATCCTAAAAATTTTCAGGATTTACCCCCCTACGAGCACAGGCTGCAAATTTTGAATATGCCATCACTTGCTTCCCGGAGAATTACGATAACCTGCTGTTTCGCGTTTGATGTCCTCAGAGGCTTGATAAATGTTCCATTTTTAACTAGTAAAATAAAAGTACATGAGCCCTTGCGAGTCACTAGGCACTCTCGTCTGTTGGTGGAAGAGCGGCACCACACAATCTATGCCGATAATGAGCCTATCAATAGATGTTGCAAAACGTTTAATTCACACGGTGCGCATTACTCCCCAGACATGTCCAGAACCCATTTCAAAGCTCTGCAATCAAATGCCCTAGCATCTTAATTCCATCATGTATCCAACCCTGAAACCATATTTTTATTGTATCAATCTAATTAATTTTAATTTGTATTTTTTTAAGTAATTATTGTGAGTTAGCGCACAAAATTTGTATATTTTTATTTCTTGTAGCAGTGCCTTGCTTGGCTAATAAATAAATAAATAAATAAGGTTAACTTTTGTTTTCGAGCAGTCTCAATATCAAACTGCTCGAAAACCCTCCTAACAAAATTTCAAATTGTAGCAGCCCATGACTTAGCAACTGGCACAGTTGGGGAAGAGCGTGTGGAAAAGCGATAACATTTGTCAGATTGGCGGAGTAACTGTCAATCTTTGGAGTGTCAAGGAGTGATAGTTGTTCAAACTGTAAAGTAATTTGTTAAATAGTGAACCGGTGTTAGTTCCCTTCTGGGCTAGACAGCCCTCCAGAAAATTCAACTATCGCCAAGTGAAAATGGTTAAGGTTATGAGGAGCGAAATGGAAAGAAATTACAGGGAGGATCAGGCAAGCGAAATTGAAGGCCTAGGATCGATATACTGTGGTGAAATGGAAGTTCTTGAAATGAATCGGACTGCGGTTTAGCATGTGACTTAATTTATACGTATACCGAGAAGCATCCTGATGAAGCGACTAAGGTAAGCATTGAAGGAACAATTAAATTCGAAGATGAAGATAGAGACATGCTATTGAAGCATGAAGGACGCAGCAAGTGTTCTAAATTTGTTGCTTATACGGGGGTGTGCACATCGTTCATGACATGAAAATTGCGGTTTACACATGACGTACGAGTGTGTGCAAAGGGGAATGCAAAAGTGATTCTATAGGGTTAGGACTTTCATTTCGGTTTTAAAAGTTGCTCGCCGATTAAAATTAAATGCGGAAAAATTATTAGGAGAAGGATAAAAACAATTCAAGTATAATTTCGCGTATCGGTTGCTTCATTATCAAACTTTATAATGTTTCGAAAAAACATGCCATCACAAATAGATGCAGCGAGGAGAAATGTCGCGTACGTTAAAGTGTTAAAAACAATATAACAATTGTCGTCTTATGTGGAACGATACGACTTATACCATTGATTGCGGCCAAAATGAAATCGTAATGGGGAAGAATTAAAATTTTTCATAGGAACTGAAATTTGTTTGTGGTTTGCTTATATAGATAAGAACTTGACTGATACGTTTTATAGGCCAATAGAATAAATTAAATGCTACGTGAAAGGAATGTGTCGATGGTGCCTGAGCGATGAGGGTTTATAGTAGTCGTGGTTTAGCAAGGCAATTGTAGCCACGTTGTGGGCCATTCCAACAAATCAAACCCAAGATGATATTCGTCTGTTATAGTTTATAGTTTTCATCGCCTAGTGTATGATGCACGTGCTATCTCGTTCGACGAGATGGTACATCACACACGGTTATTTGCCGGATCAAAAAAAGTTTTACGATGAAATTATATATTTTTTTTATCAACGAATTGAAAGCCTTATGGCTCCTACCTTAATTGCGCACCTTCGTGAATGTTATCGCCACTTTCAACAAATTAAAACTTCACTTTGTTTCACTTCACTTTACACTTTAATTAATATATTCTATATTTTTCATATTTCTCTGTTGACTGCTTCTATACGACTGACTTTCAGTTAGCAGTTAACATTTAGTTAGCAACTAACCGGTACATTTTCTATTTCCAATTCAATTGTAACTAAAAATAATCTATTACAATTACACATTATGTTTCCAATTCAATTTTAACTAAAAAATAATCTATTACAATTACATATTATGTTTGCTATTACATTTCTATTGGTGCAACCCATTAAACGAGAATTGTCAGATTGACAATAATAATAAACAAGTCTGACAGTTCTTTGTCATAAGTAAGTGTTCATTTAATCTCATAAAGCTTAGGTTGATGCTGCTCCCGTCAGATAAGTATAAATATACATTTCTATTAACGATTTGATTCTTTGTGTTTCCTTTTCCTCTTTTGCAGGTCTTGCAGCGTGCAGCCGGCGGAAATAATCAATTGTTATCACATTCATTTTTAACGAACGATGCTTCACTTGGTGAATATAAGTATACAATGAATGTTGGTCAGCATTTAATCAGGATTCGGGAAGATAAATCCACCGTACGACATGCAACATACTCCCCCGGATGAGATGTGTCAGGACATCTCATAAAGCTTATGTTGGTAGTTTAATAGGTATCTGTAAATATAGCGATTAGTATAAGTTAATGATAAATATATTAATTTTAGCCATGGTTGAGTCCGATTCGCAATGTTATGTCAGCAAGTTGATTGATTTTCTTTCTTCATGTACTGTGACCATTTGAAGCTACTTCGTTTTGATTGAGATGGTAGTGTCGATAGGGTGAAGTTATCCCACCTTATGCTGGGCGTTCCCCTCTATCTTCACGCATCTCTTGTGTTCTGTTTGATGTATGACGTCGTTTACTAAGTTTTGGATCTTGTGATCTTATGTTTTGCTTATTATGTGACATCGTTTAGTCAATTTTGGGCATTGTGATACGCTCAGTGAAGGTGAGAGAAAGGGACGGATAATTTTCATTTCTGATTTCGATCATAGGGTGAGATATTTGGTAGGCGGATAGCATTTTTTGCGCGCAACTCGTTAAGTATTATCAATATCTGGTGAATTTTGTGTCGGTAGTGGAGCAATGTTTGATATGGCTCTTTTGTAAATTTTTCCATTTATTAGTATAGATACTACGCGTACTATACAATCTTTACCTGGATGCACGTCAACAATTTTTGCTAATGCCCATCGGTAGGATGGTAATCTTTCGTCTTTCAGAAGGCACAAATCTCCGATCTTCACATTATTTTCTATACTAAGCCATTTTGGTCTTCGTTGTAGTCGACTTAAGTATTCACCTTTCCACCGCTTCCAAAAGTCTTGAGACATCTTTTGCACTAGTTGCCATCGATTCAATCTGCCAATATTTACATCTTGTAATTCCATTTCTGGCGGTGCGATTAACGTGTCTCCAATTAGAAAATGTGCTGGCGTTAAGGCTGTAGCATCTGTGGGGTCATTAGTGAGTGGACACAGTGGGCGCGAATTAAGGCAAGCTTCAATTCTAATAAGGACAGTGGTTAGTTCTTCATATGTTAGCGATGCGCTTCCGATTACTCGCCGTAGATGGGATTTTATCGATTTAACTCCCGCCTCCCAGAGCCCGCCAAAATGGGGTGAAGCCGGGGGGTTAAAATGCCATGTGATTCCTTCGTTTGCAAAAATCTGAGCAGCATCGATGTTTAAGTTGATCATTCTTTTGAGCTCCGCATTAGCCCCTACAAAATTCGTACCGCAATCTGTGTAAATGTGGGAACTAAAGCCTCTGCGTCCTATGAACCGACGCAAAGCTGCAATGAATGCTTGGGTGGACAGATCGCTGACTACCTCTATATGTATAGCTTTAACAGTTAGACAAATGAATATGGCAACATATCCCTTTGTAATTCTGCTTCCTCTGCCTCGTCTGTCCTTTACATCAAAGGGTCCACAAAAATCAATGCCAGTGTGAGTGAAAGGACGTGAAATAGTCACCCGTGCCGTTGGCAGGTCTCCCATGAGCTGAGTTGCAGCTTTGGCCTTCTCTCTGAAACATCGAATACATTTATGTACGAAGTATTTTATTGCATTGCGCCCATCTATTAGCCAATAAGTTTTACGCAATGTAGTTAACATCAACTGTGTCTGTCCGTGTAGGGTTAATTGGTGGATTTGCTGTAGGATCAATTGAGTAAACTTTCCAACTCGTGGTAAAATTATGGGATGTTTCTCATCTAAAGGTAAGGATGCGTTATGCAAACGTCCACCTACACGGATTATGCCTTTGTTGTCGAGAAAAGGATGCAGACTGTGCAATTTGCTTTTCTTCTCCACTGACCTGTCTTTTTTCAAACAGTCAAGCTCGGAATGAAATTCTTTTCCTTGTGCATATTTTATCCAAAATTCTAATGATTCGCGTAACTCTGTAACACTCAAATAGGATTGGTTTGTTCTATGATTTGTTCTCCATCGGATAAAACGAAAACAATATGCAGTAACCCTAAGCAGTTTCGTGAGTGTCGAATATTTTCCGATAAGGTGGTCTAACAGAGATGTTGCGTTAAGTCCAATGTTAACTGCTACACATTTCCTTTGCTCGGTTTCTACTAGTGATACATCCTTCATCTTAGGCCAAGCATCAAATTCTTGAGTTAACCAGCTAGGCCCATGCCACCAGAGATTACAATTGATTAAATCTTGAGCTTTGATTCCCCGTGACGCAAGGTCCGCTGGGTTGAATTTTGAGGGCACGTAACGCCATGATATGTTTTCCGTTTTTTCGATGATAAAAGATGTTCGACTTGCGACAAAAATGCTCCAGCGTGTTGGGTGTCCCTTCAACCATGCAAGTACAATTTCGGAGTCCGTCCATAGCCAAGTAGGTACATTCTGAATCTTTAGCGCTTCGTTAATTTCATGTAGTAGTCGTGCAAGCAAAACTGCTCCGCATAACTCCAAGCGTGGTATGGTGACTGGTTTTACAGGTGCTACTTTAGTTTTGGCCATGATTAAGTGACTATGAACTGTCAGCTCAGTACGTACGACTATATAAATTACTGCTGCGTAGGCTCGTTGGGATGCATCACAGAAACCGTGAATTTCGATGTTTGAATTTGGCTTGTATGTGATCCATCTAGGAATTCTGATTGTTTCTATCACACGAAGTTGTTTTTGGAATAATTCCCATTCCTTGTTGATTGTGCTTGTCACTCTTTCATCCCAGTCTTGACCATGTAACCATAAACTTTGAAGCAGTACTTTGGCTGAAACAATAATAGGTGCTAACCAACCTAAAGGGTCATATAATCGGGCCACTTCGGAAAGAATTGAGCGTTTAGTCTGCCATTCCTTAATTACTTGGGTCTTCAGACGATATGTGAAAAAATCTTGCACTGGATACCATACGATGCCTAACGACTTATGTCCACTTTCCGTGTCGAAATTAATCCTTTCACGCATCTCAATGTCTTCATTGGCAAGGTCCTCCAACAGTCTCTTATCGTTGGCTATCCATTTTCTTAATTTGAAACCACCAGATTTCAACAATGCTATCAATTGGTTTCTTTTGTTAATTGCATTGTCTACACTATGTTCACCAGATAGCAGGTCATCGACGTAGAATTCTCCTAATATTGCCTTGGAAGCTTCAGGATATGTTGCGCATTCATCTCTTGCCAATTGATGCAGGGTTCTGATCGCTAGGAACGGTGCTGACGTCATCCCAAATGTTACCGTATTAAGGCAATAATCTTTTACTGGCTGATTAGCGTGCTGCCTCCAAACAATTTTTTGATAGTTTGCGTCATCTGGGTGAATGGCTACCTGTCTGTACATTTTTGCAATATCGGCCATCATACCAAATTTGTATAATCTCCATCGCATGATAATGTAAGTCATGCGGTCTTGTATGGTAGGCCCGGTCATCAGAACGTCATTCAATGATATTCCCGTACTTGTCTTCCTAGATGCATCAAACACGACACGCAGCTTTGTTGTGGTACTTTCTTTGTAAACCGCATGATGCGGTAAAAAAGTGGCAGTACTAATTGTTTTTCCAGCGATGTTCTTCACTTCATTTTCTTGTGCTGTCTCGGTCATGTGTCCTAGATCAAGATATTCCTGAATGCACATGGTATATTCTTGTTGTAGTTTTGCGTCTTTGGCGAATCGCTTCTCCAAATGCAACAAACTATGGATGGCATTAGTTCTGGAGTAACCTAAAATGTCTTTGGCTTTGTCGTTCTTGAATGGTAGTCGAACTTGGTAACAACCATTCTGCTTCCGGATTGTGTTCATTTTGTAATGCTCCTCACAATCCACTTCTTGTTGTGTCGTTCCGCTGGAGATTCCGATTTCTTCCAGTTCCCAAAATTTCTTTAGTTGATCATTTAACTGCGCATTTTCATTTACTTCAATTTTATGTGTGTATACTATTGGATCCTTAGCATCATACAATCTGCCTGATATGATCCAACCTAATTTTGTGTTTTGCAGCATTGGGCCTATTTTCAATTTTTGTACTTCGCCGAGCAATATCTGAGCATACACATCCGCTCCTAATAACAAATCGATCTTTCCAGGTTGATCGAAATTTGGATCAGCCAATTCTACATTTTTTAGATGTTCCCAAATTATTGGTAAGACTGTTTGAGATGGGAGAAAGTTTGTTATTTTTGCCAGAATAATTGTATCTATTGTTAGGTATTCTTTGTCCTTTGTCAAAATTCTAATTTCTAAGTTTCCATTTGCGATTATCCCTTTTGTCCTCCCAATTCCTGTCACTGTAACATTGGTCGATTTCCTTTTTATTCCAAGTCGTTGAGCTGCATGTTCCGTAATGATTGACGCTTGCGATCCCTGATCCAATAAAGCTCGTAAAACGATGTATCCATTCGATGATTCTACTTGTACAAGAGCTGTTGCCAATAACACCGCTTGCGTTGAGAAAGTTAAAGAGTTGACGTTTGTAGTCGTGGCTGATGAAGTCGAAGGTCTAGATTCGAAGAGTGTCGAAGGTCGAGAATTGTTCGCACAAGAAGTCGAATGCGGATTTCTGAATGACGAAGTAGCTGGTGATTGTTGACTAACATTCTCACGATTGACAGAATCAGGTTTGTGAAGAAGCGTATGATGCGTCTTTTTACATTTGAAACATCTCGATATGCTGGGGCATGCTCCTACTAAATGTCCTTTGCCCAAACAATTCAGGCACAAACCGTTCCTTTTAATAATTCCAAATCTCGTTATATGATCTGCGCCTAGAAAATCCGAACAGTGCCTCAGATGGTGAGTACCTTTGCACATACTGCAGGAAAGCTGTTTGTTCTGTATCACGTTCACATGTTGAATCGATCTCGGATTCCTGGCTCTTTCCACCCCAGCAGCTTCTAGAGCTCTAAACCGACACTGTAAAAATTCCTTTAAGGCTTGAAATGATGTCACTTTACTCGTGCCTGACTGCTGTTGTTCCCAGATTTGCCTCGTTTCTGTTGGAAGCCGTTGTGTGGTTATGTGTACCAGCATTGCATCCCAAGTGTTTTCTATTTTTAACTTTTCAATGGCTTGTACGCAGTCCACCGTTCTATCTAATAATGTCCTAATTGCTGACGCGGATTCGTTAGCGCTGTTGAGTGAAAGTAATTTCTTAAATTGAGAACCTAACAAGACATGTTTGTTATCATAACGTTCTACCAATAAATTCCAAGCGGCTTCATAATTGGAATCAGTGATCGAATAATGTCGTAACAATTGTTCCGCATCACCCACCAAACTCCCCTTTAAATAATGCAACTTCTCTACTCGAGACAAATTAGATTTTGTATGAATAAGCGACACATACAAATCCTTAAAAGCCGTCCACTCACTGTATGTCCCATTGAATTTCGGAAGGTTTATTCAAGGCAATCGTACATCTCCCTCCTCAGTAGGTCTGGAGGAAGGATTTGAAAAACTTTCCTCTACTATTTGTGCCTTCAACTCATTCTGGAGATCCGCTAATTCGATCTCAAAATTTAAATCCAACTCTTCAAACAGTGAATGAGTATTTTTCATAAAATATTCATGCCCTAACTCCTCTTCCCCTTTCACTAAGCCGAGTATCACTTGATGCCTTGCCATGAAATCTTGGCGGATTTCTTGCACCCGTTGTAGCAATTTGGTGGCATATGCCGAAGTTTTCCGTACTTTCGAATCTTTGCGGAAATTCGAATACATGCGGTTAAGTTGTTCATTCAACAGCCGCTGTTGTACCGCTAATGCTTCCATAATATGTTTCGTATGTCAAATCACGGTACGTTATTATTAAGAGATTACACAACATATATACGACAAAATTGTTTAATGTTTCAAATATTGCCGTATTTGAGTATAAATTGCGATGTATGAATATAAATTGCTATCCCTCTGTATAATTCTTATGTTGAAGGACCCCAAAATCGATACGCGGAATGTGTGTTTAAAATTGCCACAATTGCGGCGTTACGAGAATTTTATACGGATATATCGAATGTTGTTATAATTACGCAGTACTTGCCGCAACTGTACATAAAAAATTGCCGTATATTTTTAACGGACCAACAATGTTCACTTTGTCACATGTATGCAATTTGTACAGTTTATTATTAACACGTACGCAATTTATGTGCCCTTTCACGAATGTTTGCACATAACAACACCAATCTGTACGTAATTTATATCCGGCTCGACGGACCAAGAAATGTATGATGCACGTGCTATCTCGTTCGACGAGATGGTACATCACACACGGTTATTTGCCGGATCAAAAAACGTTTTACGATGAAATTATATATTTTTTTTATCAACGAATTGAAAGCCTTATGGCTCCTACCTTAATTGCGCACCTTCGTGAATGTTATCGCCACTTTCAACAAATTAAAACTTCACTTTGTTTCACTTCACTTTACACTTTAATTAATATATTCTATATTTTTCATATTTCTCTGTTGACTGCTTCTATACGACTGACTTTCAGTTAGCAGTTAACATTTAGTTAGCAACTAACCGGTACATTTTCTATTTCCAATTCAATTGTAACTAAAAATAATCTATTACAATTACACATTATGTTTCCAATTCAATTTTAACTAAAAAATAATCTATTACAATTACATATTATGTTTGCTATTACATTTCTATTGGTGCAACCCATTAAACGAGAATTGTCAGATTGACAATAATAATAAACAAGTCTGACAGTTCTTTGTCATAAGTAAGTGTTCATTTAATCTCATAAAGCTTAGGTTGATGCTGCTCCCGTCAGATAAGTATAAATATACATTTCTATTAACGATTTGATTCTTTGTGTTTCCTTTTCCTCTTTTGCAGGTCTTGCAGCGTGCAGCCGGCGGAAATAATCAATTGTTATCACATTCATTTTTAACGAACGATGCTTCACTTGGTGAATATAAGTATACAATGAATGTTGGTCAGCATTTAATCAGGATTCGGGAAGATAAATCCACCGTACGACATGCAACACCTAGTGTTGCGTGTTTTTTTTTTCTAATTTTATGTCTGTTATGGTGTTTTTCGGTTGTTTCGGCGCGTAATAAACTTAATTCAATCTAAGACGATAAACTTTAACAGGGAAAAAAAAAAAGCAAACTTCAAAAATCGGATGAAGAAGAAAATAATTGTTGTGACTAAAAAGACAATGAGAAGCGTAAGCGACATTCATTCATCCGAAATTCACCGCATCTTTAAAAAGGAATTTCTCTATACGTCCTCATCGTTTCCCATACTCAACGTATGCATGACTCTCTAATCATTGATCGACCAAATACACAAAGGAGCGAAGGTGGAGTGTGGATACCGGTATCTGTAGCATACACAACTAATGAGCAAGGTGAACCGTTTGCCATTCACGCCCAACAAGAGCAACCCGAGCAGGAGAATGCTGATTTAATGGAGCGATAGAGGAAACCCAACGAACAACAAGAGGAAGCCAACGAACCCGCGGAGGAGAATGCTCGAACCGCCATTCATGTGACGTCAGAACAACAAATAGTGACAACAACGCAATCATTGCCCACTTCAACCGGTGAATCATTTTCCGTGCTCGAAGACCTTATGCAACAATCGGAGCAAAAGACGACAGAATGAACCCTTCAGAACTACTGCAAGTGTAACTTTAGTTTGGTGTAGATGACGGTCAGAAAGCCGTTTATTGTACGCATACAACCAAAACGTGTTTATGAAGAAACCGAAATCCCGAAGCTCGCAACTGGACCAAGCCAATTTTATTAATGTTTTTAATTACGGTTTCTATAATTTAATATTTAAATTATTTTATTATATTTTTTTTGTATAAAAAAGCATCCCAATTCCAACATTACCAAAAAGTTGCGTCGATTGCCAAACTAAAAACAGAAATAAAATAACTGAAAGGAAGAATCCCACTGCTTAGAAATATTTTTACTATTCTAGAAGTTTTGAATTTTTTACTACCGTTTCTTTAATTGTAATTTAAACATGAGAATTGAGCTGGTTTTACGATTTGATGAGAAAAATTGTTGAAACCGTAGGTTATTTTTTTTACTAATCAAAACGTAAAACGCTTAACATTATACATTTGAAAGCATCCACTCTTTCATATATATCTCTTTAGGGAATGATTACATGGGCATAAAAGGCGAAAAATATACAAATTATTTGTTTTGAAACATATAAAATCGATTCTATATATCTTAGAAGCAAAATTTTCTGATCCAAGTCAGCAGGGCCATACAAAGAGTTAAAAGAAGAGAGGAAATATTAAAAATCGAGTTTTTGTTGTTTTTTCTTTCAAAAATAGCCAATTCAAGTATATATTTAAATTTAAGGTAATTAGCCCTTCTGTGAAGTTAACTTAGTTTTGCGAAGAAGGTGTGTTGTTCTTCTTTTATTAAAGTAGTCGGTTCAATGCTATATTTTGAATTTAATGTGGACAGAAAGTTTCGCCAATCTAGTAGAAAGTAACTTATCATTAGCATGAATATAATGAAGTGTGAAACGAATAAAATCGGTCTTTCCATTTTTGTTCTTTTGACCGGGTACAGGACTATTCTGATGGGAGGGCTCATACAGGGTATGTTTGTATGAGTTTTCCACTCAGAAATATGTGGCCGCTGCAACGTTTTTGGATCTTGATCCCGTTGGCCGGGTGCGAGGGGGCATCACCACCATCCGGTTGCCCCACTCTTATTTTTGGGCCATGAGAATCATCGGGTAACGACGAGGTTCCCCTAAGTCCGTCTGTTTTGGCTTGTATCGACTTGTTTTCTGGAACAAGCAATTTTCCTCTTTGTAGTCACCTACATTTTTCGACTTCGGTAGACCTGTTTTGAGACTCAAGAGTTCGTGAATGCGAAATTCTTTTGTAGTGGGTCCTTGTGCTGGGGGAACGAACCCACTCCATGACACCGCAATGCTAGCCTGCCAGCGCATTCACGCGTCCCCAGACAAGGGCATTCTCGGCTAATATTACCATTCTCTTTCGCCGAGGCAGCAGACCGTCGCTGCAGTCCTTCACGGACATTGATACTTACCTACAATCACTACAATTGGCCTTGTCTGGGGACGCGTGAGTGCGCTGGCAGGCTAGCATTGCGGTGTCGTGGGGCGGATTCATTCCCCAGCACAAGGACCCACTACAAAAGAATTTCGCATTCACGAGTTCCTGTCTCTCCACAGAAAAGATCAACCGAAGTCGAAAAAATTGTAGGTAACTACGAAAGGACGGAATTGCTTGTTCAAAGAACAAGTCGAAGCAAGCCAAAACAGACGGACTTAGGGGAACTTTGTCATTACCCGACGATTCTCATGGCCCACAAATAAGTGTGGGGCAACCGGATGGTTGTGGTGCCCCCTCGTACCCGCCCAACCGGATCAAGATCCAAAATGTTGTGCAGTGGCCATATTTTTCCCTTCTGAGTGGAAAACTCGTACCACATAAACTGTATGAGCCTTCTTATCAAAAGAGAAATACAAAGGTGACCAATTTGTGTCATACAGTTGTGTGAGCGGGTCACATAGCCCTATACTACAAAAAGGGCTCTTAAACTGGAGGCCACCCAATCGGCGAGAGATCCAGAAACTAAAAATCAGCGGGAGTGCGCCCGATGGCTAGCTCATGAAAAAGAAAAAGCCTTCCACCGTGCTGGGCCCTCTACCCGGACAGGAAGAACAAACTTGGAAGACCGATGACGTTATTTTTAATGCATCATTTTACAAAGAAAATAGGCGATTTTTTCTCCATTTTAAATAGAGTATATTATCTTAATGATTTGCAAACTACTAATAAGCCTAATCTTCTTCTGCTAAAAGTTAAACATAGATGTAAAGAACTAAAAGATACGCAAGCGAACAGAAGTCTGATCCTATTAATGTAGATATAAGAGATTAATTTTCTTATTTCACAAAATATGCCACATTCTGTCCTTAAGCAATTTTTCTGTTTCAAATGCCCATTATTGTTTGTATATATTTATTAAAAATATATAAAATTTGAAATGTAGTTAAGCGTGCAATTTGTCAACAGGGTACTTATCCAACATCCTCGACGAGCGCTCGTAGACGGGGTGGGTAAGTCCTGAAATTCAATCTGGGCATCCACCAGTATATTGTTTAAAATATTCGTTACGGGACACTCGTACATGAAAATTATATTAATTATCAATTTCATAATTATTGCCGGACTAATTTAGATCAGAACTAATCGCTATTGAAATAAAAGAAAACACCATCGTTTGGAGGAATACATGTTTCATCTGATGCTCGTCAATCACAAGCCAATCCGGTCCATCCTTCCTTGCAGACGTATAAGCCCTAACACACAATATTTTAACATTTAGTTTAACAATTTTCTCATATCTTTTATGGTGTTCTTGGCTTTTTGAAAACAGTTGAAGTGCTTTTTGTCGGGGTTTCAACATTAACATGGATTTGGCTTTGAGTGAGCTCTGAAGGTGCTTCGCCCACTTAACAACTTCCAGCTCTAATTTAGCTTCGATTCCTCGGAGAATTTCAAGTAGTGAATCTTTCTCTTGAACTTCATTGCTCCATTTTTCCCGATAATCGCTTAAAATCCCGATAATCGCTTTTGTCGTAGAGTAAGTTTGAAATGTTTTTAATTCAATATTTTTACACAATTCCTCGAGTGCTTCCTTGAGTTGTGCACTATCTTTTAGATTCTCATAATCATTTTTAATACCATCCAAGAAATGTTTATAAACATCTGTAACCGATTTCATTTGTTCTGAGACATAATTTAAAGTTTCTTCGTCGCGGTGATGTTGGTTTTTGACACAATTAACAATTTCTTCTTTTTCCTTGAAAGTTTTTGAGTCACTGGAGTCTACATAGGGTTCTTCAAGTCGAAGTTTATTGTTTTGTAGGCGCATTGATAAATTTTGTTTTTTTATCTCACGTATATCCTTTTTAATTAACTGAAACTGCACGATCAAGGGCTTTTGATCACAACATCCCTTACTTCAAATGTTCTAATAAAATAACAGTTCACAAAGTTTCTGAGAATGATTCCTTTTATGTACCAAATCAAATATCTAAATACGGGCGAAATAAAATTCAGGATGCTAATAAACCACTCTTTCCTGTTTTTTATTAAAATTAATTCAAAAAGAACTTCACTCATGAACCATAAATCATCCCGTGAATTCCGTTCACTTTTCCTCACGAACTGTATACCCGTCTCCCTTCGCTTAAACCACCGCTACCCCAACCAGCGCTCCAAGACATCATTAGCACACACGAGATTCTAATCCCGTTGATATGGTCGCCACGAGTTCCACCAATCCGCAAAACACACCAAATCCCAACGAAACCCGGCACAAGACACGCGCTCGTCCGTGTTCATGACGTGTCGCAGTAGATGCGTTCAAAGATAAACTCTAGAATATTGAGCCTAATCAAAACTTGACTGATTTGTGCCAAAACTCCTTCCTCCCAAAAAATGAACTTTTCAGTCTCCCATTTCTTGTCTCCTTTCCCTTCCGTCATCTGTTCCTCCGGTCTCCAACCAACTTCATTCATGTTATCATGTGCGAGCGTGCGAATTAGTACCAGAATAGAACACCAACCAAAACAAATATGGCTATTTGACAGTTTATTAGTTGAATTGATGGATAGTGGAGGTCTGTGGTTGTCGTTCCGTGAGTTTGCGTCTTTTATTACTCAAAACAAGTCTATTTGTCTTCAAAATATCACTGAAACAACTTTAAAGTCTGCTCGTCACATTAATATCACCAACAACGCGGATATATCCGGAGGAAAGAAGGTATTAACATATTTAGTTAAATTGTAACGATTTTTTAATGCCCGTGTAGGACACGGGTGCCGATGGTCTAGCATAAGTGTCAGCGAGCTATAAATAACACCGAGCTCAGCTAACTAGCTTCGCTTAACGACCGCGTACGCGTGCTTGACGACTAGCATTTGCGGGATCATATGAGGCGGGTTTCTGGTCAAGCCACGAAGCTACACTACAAAATACTTATCACGCGTACTCTACTCTACAAGACGCACCGATCAATTTTTATTGTCTTTAGAAAAGTTCTATTAGGTGTCAATTAATCTACTCTACAGTAATTCAATATTTTTTTGCCTCGTTAAAGTTAGCGGACACGGAGGCTTGAGACAAACGCAAATCTTACACAAAAAGCAACCGTTACTTTCACAGAAGAAGGTCGTTGCATTACAAGGGGAATGTCAACCCTAAAGATGTTAAAGTGGCTGAAGTGAACCACTCATCTCTGCCTAAAGGATGGAAACTTGACGCATGCAGTTTACTTAACACTAGTAAAACAACAAACTAAGCAGTTTCGACGGGGTGACCACCTTATCTCTTCAGGAGCAGCCACTCCTGATCACCACGGGGCTGCTCGACTGCTTATGTTTATTACAAAATCCATAGTATTTATGCGGTGGTGTGTGATGCGATTTTTATTCAAGAATTTTCAAATACCTTTCCCACAACTTCAACCAATTTTAACGATGGATTAGGCGGAAATGCAAAGGCTAACATTTGAATTTCACTAAGGATACTATTTTTTTTTAACAATTTTAAATACATTTCGCAATTTAGGGAAGAGTGAACGATAGTGTCAAATAAATTTTGACTTTTCTAAATGAGATTCCCATGTTTTAGCGCATTTTGATGGTTTGCGGTATTTGTGGTTGCGATAGTTGTTTTCGAGCAGTTTGATAGTGTAACTGCTCGATTACTACAATATGGTTCGCTATTGGCAGCCAAAATTGAACCAATTTCGAGATTAAAAGAATCCAATTTACTATAACGATGAAATCACTGGTTGATTTCAAGCCAGCCAAAGACACGCTGAGTTCTGATTCCACCCCTCCAATATCCCAAAGAAAGAAAACAATCAGACCTTTTAGTTGAAGAGTTTGGACTGCGGGGAGGATGTTACGATAACAATCAAATACAAATTGCTCAGAAATCCATGACAATTAATCACGCCCTCATGCCTCGCTTACGACACGTTACAACAAAATTCATAACAGTTTTTCACAATTCCAATCATTCATCGCAGGAGCCAACAAGCAATGTATGCTTCACCGCCCATACTTAGGGAACGGCGACACCCTAAATATAGTACATAATCGCAATTCAATGTATACCAGAACTTATATCTTACGCTTCATTGGTCAAGTCGCTAAATTAGCTCTGCGGCGAATTCCACACGCATACATGGTAGTCCATACAATTGCCATGTTGAGAGCATTTGGAGTGCATGTATACAGTTGAATGTGTGTACTATGCGCAATCCGCTCATCTGAGTACCAATTCGCCACGACAACAAACTCAGAAATTGTATGGGGAGAAGTCGTCGAATATTCAGATATATGAATACTGAAGAAGAAAAGAGCCAAAAGCATGAGATTGGAGCTAGCGTTCCTTTTCATGCAACAAGATTGTTCCTGAAGAACAAGAGAGGAATGAATTTGTAAAGCAGGTTAAGGGGAATTGGCACACTTACAAACTCAGCGTTTTGCGGATTAACTGGATCGAAGGTCCACGACTCTCGCTAGCAATGCAAGCAATTTGTTTGTATTTGAGCTAGTGGCGAATTGGAAAAAGTAGCAGTTTTCAACGCAAGTCTCTAGAAGAGTTAGTCAAGATGAAAACCACCAGTAGAAGTTCGCCGCAAAGCAACGCCATCCTGAACCATCGATCTGAAGGTAAGAAGAACGAGCGGAACCTGAGTTTCTTCAGGCCTAAGCCGGTGAAACTCTGGTTTTAGCCATTTACTGGTTAATTAGCGTAGAGTATTAATCTTTCACTACCAACTGCAGATTAAATTTCGGAAATAATCTTTAATGAGCTAAAACGGAGTTTCTTTAGGCCCAAGCCGGTGAAACCCTGGTTTTAGCCTTTTAATGATTAATTAACGTATAGAAATAGTCTTTCACTTAACAACCTCTCTGATTCTTTTCTTTTACGTAAAGAGTGAAGGCATCCACAGGAAACGGAGTGCTTGGAGTCGGTGAAGCTCTGCTTCCAGTTGTCATCCGCGTGCACCACTGTATACGAACAATGGTACGAAGGTTACAAGCCCGGATTAGCTGCAGGGTGCACCAAGACCGGTTGTAACCCCCTTTCTGTCTATTTTCAAGCCACGCTTACCGGACCCAACAGCCCAGACGAGGAGCCTGACAGCAACACCAGAACTCTGGAAGCGAGGTGCACTAAGCCCAGTTTGGAAGAGGCGCTCCGCGTTAGCGGGTCCCCGACCGATACCAAGGTACCCGAGGAAAAGGGAGCCAACTCAGGAACCGAGGTCAACCCCGGAGCCCACCCCCCGGGATCCCACTCAAGGCACGTGACGATCAATCACCCTCGAGACAGCCTGACAGCCCCGTTGGACGTAGCGGACAGGGAAACACCGGAGGAAACGAAGCGTGCAGGTAGACGCGTAAGGCTGCGGCAGGAGCTGGGGAACCTACGGTGCCTCGTGAGAGGCGAGATTTCTGCTGAGGAGCGGGAGTTCTTCATGGCCCGGGCTAGGGCACTCAAGAAGCAAATCAAGGAGGAGCGTAGAAGCAGGCTAGCGGTGACAGCCAGAATCCGAGCGCTACCGGCCAAACGAGTCCCAGAAGCATCAAATAGGTGTTGAACGTGAAAAGAGAATAAAGAATTGCTTGAATAAAACGCAAAATAAAGGTTCTTCTTATTTCTAAAGGACAGCGCTTTCTCCCCCTAGGTATCAAGGTTTGTGTGAAGAGGTGCAATCGCCATGCCAACACAGGCAGGGTGGTTGCATACCTGTAACTATTGACGCAGCCGGTTTTTGATTCCGAACAGCTCCAGTATAACGAACGTGTTGTGGAGCGACCAGTTATTGAATAGAATAATTGGTGTTTCAGACGGAATTAGAACCTACGACGAACGTCAGAGAACTAGGCAGGTACATCAATCAACTCCGGAAAAAACCAGCGGACTCGTGCTCCGAAGTGAAAGAACTCATTTTACCCCTAAAAATAAATCGGAAACTTTTCCTTCTGATTTAGACTCACAGGTTAAGCGAGAACCTGCATCTACGAGTAAAGAGTCAATCCTTGAATTCACTGACTGTTGATCAGTTATATTTCAGCCATTTGGAGCAGATCAATCAAGTCCGTGAACAAACAGCGCAGTTTAGGGAAGAGATCAAACATTTTAGTGGGAGTGCGTTTGGTCATAGTCTTTAAAAACTTTGATTACTTCACACGACTGGAAACTGACATTGGGAGTGAGCTAGTTTCGTAGCGAGGCGTGGGCGAGCATAAAAAAAATAATTAATTCCACGGAAGTTGAATGAAACACACTTTTAACGGGAAAACAATTATTACTTTATTATTTCACTCGCGTTACCGTCGTTTACGTAAATTACATAGATTGACTGGGGGCGACGTCATGTATGCGAGAAGTTTAAATAGATGATTTTTGCTGACGCTATGTCTGCGGTCAGACATGTGTCGTTTCCGAAATCTTCACGTTGCATTTTCCTGAATGAGGCAAATGCAACGTTTGCAGTAAATCTTCAACAGAAATGTTATTTTTCATAGGATTTTGAATAACCGGATACATGACTTCTCCCCCCTTTGAAAGAGAATCCTCCTGAATTATATAAATGTTTTCAATTTTTTTCTATTACATTTTGAAATGATTTTAACATGCTTTTGTTTCTTTTGAAATTCACAAACATCCATAAAGCCAAATTTATTAAAATGATAGAAATGATTGCAAAAGTGATATAATTTATACTTGTATGTATTTTCAAATGGTTTATGTGTTTTACATTTTCTATATTTTTCAAAACAATGTCTTTAAAGCTAATTTTTTTGTAAAATTATAGGTTTCATCATCCATGTAAAAGTATCTATCTACAAATTTTTCATTATTGTTACTGAACGTTTTGTTTAAAATTTTTACAGTACAATTATTTATGACTAACAAGTAATTTCCATTTAATCTTATTTTTCTATCATCGCAATAGTTGATAATTACTTCACCTTTTAAGTTTTTACATATTATTGTATTTTCGTCTATTTTTCTTATTTCCGTTTCTATGTTCTTGGTCAATTTACAATTGTTATTCGTAATACAATTATTTAAGGGTTTAAGTTCATCTAAATACAAAGTATCTCCATCATAATGATATCTAGTTGAATTCATTTCAATAACAAATTGGTCTTTAAGGACGATTTCGAGATTGTCTTCATTAGGCATTGCTATAATTACTTTATAATCAATAAGTTTATAAGAGTCTGGAATTTTCATCGCAAGAATAATCGTATCATCGTCATGTTTGAAGAGTCCAGTTCGTACGTGTTTCAGTTTGCAAAAGTCGAGTTTTGTTTCTTTAATTTTGTTTGCAGTCAATAAGCTAGGATGGATAATGCCATGTCTGATCAGTCCTACATTGTCTATCAATTGATTTAATTTGTCCTTTAACATTTCAATTTTGAAAATTTGGTCCAATTTTACCTGATGTTTAATAATATTCTTTTCATTTTCAGTCGTCTCTTGGTACGGTTTAATTATCCTATTTCTATCTGATTCAATAATATGCTTTAAAGTTGTAATGGAATCATTAAGAAAAGAATTTATTTCAATTTGTTTGTTTAAATTTGTAATTTCTTCTTTCTGGTTTCCTTTACCTAATTGTTTCTAAATGATCAAATATGACATGACGATCTTCATCATTTATTATGCCGAAAAGAAATTTTTGTGCTGTCCCTACTAAGTTAATAAGTCCTCTTCTTTGTCTATTTGTGGGATTTACAGCAGATAATTTTGCATGTAGGTTTTCTATTTCATTTTGAATGAAAGGGTCGTTAATGATTCCTTGTTTTTTCAAGTTATCTTCAACTGTGTTTATTGTTGATTTAATCTCGTCAATGTTGATGATATGTAAAATAGTCCTGGTCGTCATTATTAATTCAGTTTGTCCTAAATTTATCGTTGTGTATCCTTTTTTTGTCACTAATGGATTCAGTAAAATGTCCCAGTGGTTGACTGAACAAATGCAAAAATACAGATGAATACCGCGATTAGGATCTGTAATTTATTTATAGAAGTTTTGCTTGTACTATTTCTATTATCATTTTCTGTCTAAAATAAGGCGTTTTTTCCTGCGAAAAGTCAAATTCTTGGTTTCTACTAATATACTCAGCGAACATACAACTAAACACTCTACAGTCACTTCCGTTAGTTTGTTTTGGAATATTCTTTACATGTTCTTTTATAAATTCACCCGTATTTAAAGGTTGATTTAATTTGTCAAGTGATTCTTCGATTAGATAATTTTCTAAGTTAGTTAGGGCAATGGTATTATGGTTGACCAGTGAATCGTAGTATTTTATGGAATTATTTTTGAGATTTATTGCAGCTAAGCACCAGTGGTTCTTTTGAAAGCGTACTGGAACCAATATTATATCAAAAGTGAATAGATTAACTCGCCTTGTCCATTTGCGGACTGCAATATACCCTGCTCCCAGTAACCGGGGTAGGAAGAATGTGTTCATAGCATAAATTTTTGGCATGTTTCCAGAACTGTGTATTTCACTACGTTCGGCTAGTAATCTGAGGTAAAAATTTATTATGTTATCGTTTAACCAGTTTAAATCTTTCAATGTTTGGATGTCGTCTCGTGTTATATTTAAATTGAATTTGGAAACTAGAACTTCATTTTTAGGTCGTTTCTGAATTGCGTTTTCTAGGACTGATTTCTGGCCCTCATTAAAACTTTCACCCTTTTCAGTATTATTTGATTTTTTTATGGCTGCAGGTTTACAATCAAAATCTATTTCTTTACTTTTATCCGAATACTTTAGCTCCTTTTTAATATTTGTTGGGTGGATGTTGTCTAACTTTGTTTTCCTGTATTTAGGCAGATGTTTAAGTCTTGCAGCTTTATAATTTTTTATAAATCCTACCGACTGCGCCAGTTTCGTAGCGAGGTGTGGGCGAGCATAAAAAAAAAAAATAATTAATTCCACAGAAGTTGAATGAAACACACTTTTAACAGGAAAACAATTATTACTTTATTATTTCACTCGCGTTACCGTTGTTTACGTAAATTACATGGATTGACTGGGGGCGACGTCATGTATGCGAGAAGTTTAAATAGATGATTTTTGCTGACGCTATGTCTGCGGTCAGAACTGTGTCGTTTCCGAAATCTTCACGTTGCATTTTCCTGAATGAGGTAAATGCAACGTTTGCAGTAAATCTTCAACAGAAATGTTATTTTTTATAGGGTTTTCAATTACCGGATACATGACTAGCTCGTCCTCAAGTGTGTCCGTGGATTTGACTGTTGACCAGATAAGGAAGCCGAAGTTAAGGATTTCACGAGCACTATGGCAGATTATGGGAAGGTTGCAAAGTTAATGGGACAGATGATTCCCTTGTTTTCTGGGGCACCCAGTCCCACCATGGTGCTTGATCTGCAAACATTCATTGGTTGCAGTAAGCAGGTATGGAAATGCCTTAGCAATCAGGAGCGCGTTGCGTTTATGCAGATTTTTCCTACCCGTCTGCGAGGTGAAGCTTATCAGCTGATATCCTCTAACTTCCCGTCCACTTTGGAGGTGGCGGAAGAATTACTGAACCGGGTATATTTACCAAGAGAAACTTAGCAGGAGCTGGTTAATAGTTTAATAACAGCAAAGCAAAGTCCTTCGGATTCAATTCTAGCCTACACATCTCGTCTTAGGCAAGTTCTTAAACGTTGCCAGGAAGCAGCAAGAGTTAAATATGGACCGGAAGCGAGTAGGATTGCGAATGCACAATTAGAGGACTTTGCGATGAATGCTTTTGGAAGTGGAGTAGTTAATCCTCAGCTTTGTCAGTACCTTTTGATGTTAGAGAAATGCACCTTTGAGGAGCTTGTAACTAAGGGGCTGAACATGGAGAAACTTCAAAAGGGAGTTTTCTTTTTGCAGAACAGTGCATCACACGCAATTCCGCAAATGATGCAAGTTCAACCCCCATTCAATAATTGGATGATGAACCAGCACGTGATGGCTCCTCAGCAGGCAATGTACTCACATAATCCCTATGCGATACCTTTTCAGTCACAGGTTGGACCACAAGCGGTGGTAGCACCAGAGAAGGATCCCCAATTGAAATCATCAAAATTCACCAAGCGTCCGAGAATAATTTGTAATTTTTGTCATAAACGGGGCCACACATACTCCAATTGTTACTCTCGGAAGAATACTCCTTATTGTTCCACCTGTAAACAATATGGTCACGATCAAAAGGATTGTCACGTGAAATCCGCCACTATTCATCGGGCCAGTAAGGAGAACCCAAGGGATACAGTATCTTGGTGAAGTGTGATTTTTGTGGTCGCAGAGGACATGATTTGGAAGCTTGTTTTCAAAAGAAACGGTGGGACTCCAAGCTCCAGGGAAATGAGGCGCAGTCGAGTTGGAAATCTCTGGCTCGACTTTGATTAAACAGTCAAATAATCAAAAATCGGAAATGAAGATGGAAGCTAGGGTCACGGACGAGTGCATGGACAATCAAAAAAACAAAGAAAACACGTATCGCGGTACTAGTCTGGCAACAGCTGCACTGCCTTTAGATATAGGAATACAAAAGAAGACCACATTTACTGAAGTCAGTATTATAAATAAGTCAGCTATTAGAGACACGTGCCCAATAAATGTTCAGCGTAAGCTCATTTTGCAAAGTCCGTTTGGGGAGGGTGAAGCCCTTGGTACAACGGAAGGCAATTTCGAACTCCCTACTAGGTTCCCATGTACTTTTCAAGTGGTCGAGAATATTCAGGGACTATTTAATGATGGTCTTTTGGGAAACGACTTCCTCTTAAGGAACTGTAATGTCGAAGGTCTAAGTAAATCACTCACGTTTCCTCGCACGGAAGTAAATAGTAATGATTTCTCGGTCCCTATTGAGAGCCAAGTAGAGGCGGAAGGGTCACATCACGTACATGTTTTGGCTGAGGGGTCTGATAACGTCGACGCGTTGTCGTTTGGAGCGACGCAGAACGAGAAGCTGTTACATTACCCCCACGAACACAAAACGTGGTGGAAGTTCCTATTGAGCTAGGTCAGGAAATGCTGTGTACAGCGGATTCATTAGCTGATGGCATATTCCTGGCAAACGCTCTTCTTGACCCAATGAGGCCTGTGGTGGGTATACTGAACTCAGGCGAGACTCCGTTCACATTGAACCAACTTAGTCTGAAGTTGAAAAGGCTGAATAGATACTCCGTTAGTAGGCTAGAAGTTTCGCGCGGTGTAGAACGTCAGCCTGAATCCAGTTCAGACTCTATAGTTAAACATGTAGGCTATGTAGCATCAGGGGCAATAGTGGGTCTATCAAACAATCACTTGGAAAGGGAAGCTTTTAAGTCCTTATACTCCGACTCTCCGGGGAATGTGATGCGCAATGCGTTGTTGAAGCAGGAGCTCACATTATTTGAACATAGTACTCCGGATGAAAGAAAGGCCATTACTCAGTTGTGCCAGGAGTTCAACGGTATTTTTTTCCTTCCTGGAGACAAGCTGAGTTGTACGAAGGCAATCACCCACGAAATTCCGTTATTGACTGATCAGGCCCCGATAAATCAAAAAAATGTACCAACTGAGTCAGCCACAGAAGGAGATAATCACCGAACAACGGAAGGTAATGTTGGAGAGCGACATCGTCCAACCAAGTAAGAGTCCCTGGAACTCCCCCCTCTTGGTTGTACCCAAGAAGGCAGGAGCCGATGGAGTAAAGAAGTGGCGAGTAGTTGTTGATTTCAGGAAACTGAATGAAAAGACAATAGGTGACGCTTTCTCATTACCTCGCATAGAAGATATACTTGACCAACTGGGTCACTCAAGGTATTTTAGCACACTGGATTTAGCTAGTGGTTATCATCAAGTTCTGGTCGAACACAAGGATCGATAAAAAACAGCATTCAGCACGAGCTATGGACACTATGAGTTCAAGCGGATACCTTTTGGTTTGAAGGGAGCACCCGCCACATTTCAAAGACTGATGAACTACATGCTAACGGGTTTACAAGGTTTCGATTGCTTTGTGTATTTAGATGACATTGTTGTCTATGGTAAAAAATTACAGGACCATATCTGTAAGCTAAGAAAGATTTTTGAAAGACTAAGGCTGAACAATCTAAAGCTTCAGCCAGAGAAGTGCCAATTCCTCCGTCCTGAAGTAGTATATTTGGGACACATATGTTCTCAAACTGGCGCATGGCCAGACCCGAGTAAAACTAGCTACGTGCCCGATTTTCCGGTACCCACAAATGTCCGTAGGCTCCAGTCGTTTTTGGGTGAGTAAATTACTATCGTAAGTTCATACCTAATTTTTCTAAGGAGGCTAAGCCTCTCACAAACCTGTTACGGAAAGATGTTCGGTTTACCTGGACCGACAAATGCATGGAAGCATTTCAGTCGTTAAAAAAGTCGTTGGTAGAACCTCCTTTACTGGCCTATCCTGATTTCTCTAAGCCATTTAATCTCATGCGAGTAGTGAAGCTTTGGGAGCTGTTTTGTCCCAGGGAGAAATTGGCAAAGACCAGCCAATAGCTTATGCTGGTCGAACCCTGAAAAAGGCCGAGCGCAACTATTCTACTATCAAAAGGGAATTACTTGCTATCGTGTGGGCAGTTAAAAACTTTCGATGTTATCTACAGGGGAGGCAATTTACGATCTAAACGGATCATAAGCCCCTTAAAGGCGTATTCAATGTGAAAGATCCCACTATACGGTTGGTAAGGTTTCACCATAAACTATCCGAATTCGATTATCACATTACATTATCACAAACCAGGCAAGTACAATACAAATGCTGACGCCCTAAGTAGGATTCCCCAAGATACCGATGAACAATCGGACGGCAAATATCAGTGCAACGCGGTAACGCGGGCACAGAAACAACGGGGTTCGGTTGATCAACCCCAAGCGAGCTCAGTGGAGGAGCCAATACCGAGTGTTACTCGGGCAGACAGCGGGGAAACTCTAGGCAGCACAGTAAGCATTGTATCCCCACAAGAGAGCAGAATACAGGGCATCATGACTCTCACCACACCGGATGAGATAAAGGCGGCACTTGCCGAATTTCATGATTCTCCTTTCGGTGGGCATCAGAGACTCGCGAAGACCTACAGGAGAATTCTGAGAGTTTGTAGGTGGAAAAACATGCTAGCGGATATTAAAAAATATATTAAAACTTGCAGGAAATGTCAGGTTATGAAGATGTCACCCCAAAATCGTATGCCAATGGTTATCACCGATATCACGGAGAGGCCATTCGATACTCCGGTGGTAACAAATACATACTGACATTCCAGGATAATTTAACCAAATTCGTAGATTGGTATGTTTTACCAAACGCGGAAGCCAAAACCGTGACCAGGATATTCTTTGACGAAATAGTGACGAGGTATAGAATATCCAAACATCTCGTAACGGATCAGGGGGCTAATTTCGTGGGGAAATTATTTAAGCAAGTATGCAAGTTGCTTAACATAAAGAAAATTCAGACCACAGCGTACCATCCCCAATCTAATGGAGCGTTGGAAAGGGCTCACAGACCCCTTATAGAGTATCTACGATCCATGGTGGATGATAACCCACAGGCCTGGGATCAATACCTGCGCACTGCTGCTTTCGTGCTCAATAATAGTGAGTATGACAGCACAAAACTTTCACCAATGGACTGTCTTTACGGTTTCACTTCTGACGTCCCGTCAAGTTTGAAAAGGGAACCCGCACCCTTGTACAACCATGAAAACAACTACTTAATGTTGAAGCACAAACTACAGAAGATGTACGCTTTAGCACGACAGAATACATGAGAAAGTAAAATCAAATCCAAAGCTAACTATGATAGTAAAGTAAGGCCTGTTAGTTTCCATATTGGTGACAAGGTTTTGCTTAAAAATGAAAGTCGTAAGCACAAGCCGGTATAAGTATGGATTGGTCCATTTGAGGTTAAAAGCGTGACTTCTCCGGTGAATACAAATATTGCGATTGGGAAAAAAATTGTCAATGTCCATAATAATAGACTTAAGCACTACTTCGATTAAACAATATTAATTTCTTTTCTTTTCTCCCCTTCCCCCGCTTTAAGCAATGGCCACTCTTTTCATCATTTTATCCCTAATCGGCGTTTTACCAAGGGCCATCGCGGGACAATTTCCATACTCCGTTGAGAGAATAGACAACCAAGGGATCCTGTTTGAAAACATCGGCGAACTCTTAAGCTACCACAGTTCTTGGAATATTGTGATGGAGCTCAATTTAGGCGAGATTCAGGATCAGATAAATGCGGTCGAGCGAGCCAAACACCTTGTTAAAGTACTCTGTGTTGGTAGAATCCAAGGCTGCGTTGAGCAACTAAGACATGTCCATAGCCTGGTCGAGAATCTCAAAATTCGATCGCAAGCGCTACTCGACTCTCTTGTGAAAGGGAGATCAAAGAGATCATTTCTCGACGGAGTGGGCCGGTCTCTACATGCTCTGTTTGGTACGATGGACGATGAAAATGAGAAGGAGCTTTACAGTCGTTTGGATACATTGGAAGATAGGGAGAATGAATTGGTTAAATTGGAAAAAGAAAGGATCAGCATAGTAAACAGTTCTTTGGAAGAGATCCACAAACCATTGGCCGATGTACTGAGCAGGCAAACAGAGCTAGGAATGCAGATCAAGGACATTTCAATGACGACCGACAAGCTTCTTGCAGCGGAACGTAGGAATTTGGTTCTAACCTCTTTACTGGCACAACTCTTGGAAATTGATGCTCACCAACGGACAATCATCGATATAGTTGTTTCTATTCAAGATAATCAAATTCATCCTCTCTTAATTTCTAATAAAAAACTGCACGAGGTATATACCAAACAGGGCAATAAATGCCCTGATTTTTGTGAGCAAATCCTTTCGCAAACTGCAGTTCTGCAGCGTTTCAAGATTAAAACTAAACTGGTTGTGGTCATCAAACTGCCGCTATTCGAATTACCAGTTATGAAGCTCTACCAAATCCATCTTTTTCCCATTAAAGCAAATAATTCACTCCTGCTGATACCTTCCGTGGAGTTTACTTACATCGCTAGTAATATTAGCATCCAACTATTCTTGCTTCTGACTGATGCTTCGAATCAAAAAAAAAATAAAACACCCCCAATCAGCTGATCTGTATGTAGCACCTTTATCCACACCAATCATCCAATCACCAGCGGCTACATATGACGTAATCTCTCTTTTACACAACCCCCTCAAATTACGTAATAAACTCCCTCTCTACATCAGCACTAGTATAACGAATTCATTAACGAAATTGAGTAAACCCAACAGCTGAATTTATTTCCTGGAGGAGGAAACTCCCATTCATGTCTTGCAGTACAGGCATCAGTACAAGCAAGCTGGTTGGTCAGGGTATCCTAACTCTTAACACCCCCTGTACTATTCAAATCAACGAAATGTTCCTACATTACGTAGCGGAGAGCACTCACAAGTTCGACGTTATTCAGTCACATTACTTCCCGGACATAGACTCAAGGATATTGGACTTAGATCTCGCTACCCTCAATGTAAGCCCCAAAACCAACAAATTGCAGCTTATTACAACTAAAGGAAAAGAATATCAATTTCAAGCTAGTGCACGGGGGTTGAATGAAATTTATACCCATCTTGGGCAAGTAAAATTTAATGAGTCTTCCCAGAAGCATTCACACCTTTCCATAGTCTCAATTAGCTTAACTGCAATCTCTAACTCAATAATTTTCACATACTTGGGCTGGCGACTACTGAAAGAAAATTTTGTTTGAGGATTGCTGGTTGTCCTAAGTGAAAGAACTACATTGTTCTTTCACCCGAGCATTTTAGCTATCAACATATATATATATATATATATGGGTTCGTGGTCATCTGGAACCCCGCAGTCGACCTGCCCCGAGGTGACTGATGTGGCAGCTCCTGAGGAGTATTTCGGTCACCTCGTATGAAACTGCGAGATTTTTAATGGAACCAGCCTATATGCTGGAACCAGCTGAAGTCCATCGAGCGAATAATGCTATTATGTTGATAGCTAAAATGCTCGGGTGAAAGAACAATGTAGTTCTTTCACTTAGGACAACCAGCAATCCTCAAACAAAATTTTCTTATAAGTTCGCCACCACTGCGTAAATGTGGAAATTACTGCACGATAGAGCTTGCAGCACTGCCATGCTGCAACATATATATATGGGTTCGTGGTCATCTGGAACCCCGCAGTCGAGCTGCCCCGAGGTGACTGATGTGGCAGCTCCTGAGGAGTATTTCGGTCACCTCGTATCAAACTGCGAGACTACTGAAATCCCGACGCCAAGCAGAGTAGACTGCACCGGGAAACCTATAACTTTACAAATAAATAGCTCTCAAACAGACCAACGGCACATTCCCGTCCTTACAGTTAACGAAATCCAACCCGAAAAGTCTCCCGAAAGTCGACTCCCATCGACTAATCAAGGCATTGCACCCTCCCTTACTAACAATCCCACCCGATCTTTCCAATTAGTCTAACTAACAGTAAGTCAAAGCACAAGAAAAGGAAAAAATAACCAAAAAAAAAAAATTAGTAGATATATATATATATATATATATATAAAGATAATAAATAACATACCAAACGAGGGGGAAACGCAAAACAAAAAATAATCAAATAAAAATAAAAATCACGGAAGATGACACAAAAAAAGAAAAGACATACATAGTAGTTTGTAATTCTAAATCGCACTTAAATTAGCGTTGAAGAATTTGTTCACTAGTGAATTTAAAAATGTACGTAACATACAGGAAGAAGTCCACGAACAAAAAATAGGAAAACCACTATGAGTTTGTTTGATTGTAAAATTGCATTGAACAAAAAAAAAGAGAAACATTGTATAATCCCAGATAGATTTAGATTTTGATTTAATTTATTGTAAGTGTAAACAACTAAGGCGTAGTTCAATCATATATAGCATATTATACATGTAACTTAAATCCCATCGCACATAAAGTTTCATTAACAAAATAAAAATCCCGAATCTGTACATAAAAGATATATATTTATACACAACAAATATGCGGAGCGATTAAGTTAAATTTATTTTCAAGTTTAATTAAATAAAAGGGTGTTCAAGTATTGGAAACGAGTGATGAATTGGTTCTGATTAACAAAAGTTCTCCTAATATAGCAGCATCCCAAATGGATTCTAATTTTGCAAAATAATAAACCGCAAATAGAGTTGTAAGGTGAAAGAAGTATCATTGTTAAAAATGCTGGAGAATTAGAGATAAAACAGGATTGTAATGAGAGTAAGTTGTTCTTAAAGAGAAATTATCTTGTTAATTTTTAACTGCAAAGTAACTAAAACTAAGTAATTCAAAAAAAAAAAAAATAATAATCAAAAAAAAACTAAGGTTAAGAACGAAATGAGTTAGGAAGCGAAACCAATCCAGTCGTTCAAAGTTTTCATGTGAAACATTAAACACGCTTGTAATTGGTTTCTAACAAGCAAACATACAACGAAGAGTTGAATGGTTTGTAAACACCCGACCATCGTGAGGAAGGGAAGAATTTTAATCATTGTAGTCAAATGAAATAATTATTTATAATGAAAATTTCCACTTTATTTTAGAGTTTTTATTGTAGAGTAAGATACTTAGAGTATTATCTGTAATTAATAATTTTATTAAACGTAGAGTAACAGAATTAAATTCTTACCCCTTAGCAGACTTGAGCAGTTAGCTTAAAATTGATAACCGGTCATATAGTAGTTAGAAAATATGAAAATAAAATTTTAAGAGAGTAATGTTTAAATGTTAATTAAGAATATTAATAGTATATAAGGGAAAGGAGGCGTCGGAGTTAACAGTTGCTGTAAATACGCCGTATATTTTAGACATTAATATAATCCGCAAAAGTCACGCTATCCAATTCCTCTCCCAGGAATTGGATCCCTTTTTCAACAGGGGAAGTAATGTTACGATAACAATCAAATACAAATTGCTCAGAAACCCATGACAATTAATCATGCCCTCATGCCTCGCTTACGACACGTTACAACAAAATTCATAACAGTTTTTCACAATTCCAATCATTCATCGCACGAGCCAACAAGCAATGTATGCTTCACCGCCCATACCTAGGGAACGGCGACACCCTAAACATAGTACATAATCGCAATTCAATGTATACCAGAACTTATATCTTACGCTTCATTGGTCAAGTGGCTAAATTGGCTCTGCGGCGAATTCCACACGCATACATGGTAGTCCATACAATTGCCATGTTGAGAGCATTTGGAGTGCATGTATACAGTTGAATGTGTGTACTATGCGCAATCCGCTCATCTGAGTACCAATTCGCCGCGACAACCAACTCAGAAATTGTATGGGGAGAAGTCGTCGAATATTCAGATATATGAATACTGAAGAAGAAAAGAGCCAAAAGCATGAGATTGGAGCTAGCGTTCCTTTTCATGCAACAAGATTGTTCCTGAAGAACAAGAGAGGAATGAATTTGTAAAGCAGGTTAAGGGGAATTGGCACACTTACAAACTCAGCGTTTTGCGGATTAACTGGATCGAAGGTCCACGACTCTCGCTAGCAATGCAAGCAATTTGTTTGTATTTAAGCTAGTGGCGAACTGGAAAAAGTAGCAGTTTTCAACGCAAGTCTCTAGAAGAGTTAGTCAAGACGAAAACCACCAGTAGAAGTTCGCCACAAAGCAACGCCATACTGAACCATCGATCTGAAGGTAAGAAGAACGAGCGGAACCTGAGTTTCTTTAGGCCTAAGCCGGTGAAACTCTGGTTTTAGCCAACCCATGTTTAGAGTAGAATCCGAAGAACGATCTCTGATGAGCTAAAACTTAGTTTCTTTAGGCCTAAGCCGGTGAAACTCTGGTTTTAGCCATTTAATGGTTAATTAGCGTAGAGTATTAATCTTTCACTACCAACTGCAGATTAAATTTCGGAAATAATCTTTAATGAGCTAAAACGGAGTTTCTTTAGGCCCAAGCCGGTGAAACCCTGGTTTTAGCCTTTTAATGATTAATTAACGTATAGAAATAGTCTTTTACTTAACAATCTCTCTGATTCTTTTCTTTTACGTAAAGAGTGAAGGCATCCACGGTAAATGGAGTGCTTGGAGTCGGTGAAGCTCTGCTTCCAGTTGTCATTCGCGTGCACCACTGTATACGAACAATGGTACGAAGGTTACAAGCCCGGATTAGCTGCAGGGTGCACAAAGACCGGTTGTAACCCCCTTTCTGTCTATTTTCAGGCCGCGCTTACCGGACCCAACGGCCCAGACGAGGAGCCTGACAGCAACACCAGAACTCTGGAAGCGAGGTGCACTAAGCCCAGCCTGGAAGAGGCACTCCACGCTGCTCCGTTAGCGGGTCCCCGACCGATACCAAGGTACCAGAGGAAAAGGGAGCCAACTCAGGAACCGAGGTCAACCCGGAACCCACCCCCTGGGATCCCACTCAAGGCACGCGACGATCAATCACCCTCGAGACATACTTAGCCCGCCTGACAGCTCCGTTGGACGTAGCGGACAGGGAGACACCGGAGGAAACGAAGCGTGGAGGTAGACGCGTAAGGCTGCGGCAGGAGCTGGGCAACTTACGGCGCCTCGCGAGAGGCGTGATTTCTGACGAGGAGCGGGAGTTCTTCACGGCCCGGGCCAGGGCACTCAAGAAGCAAATCAAGGAGGAGCGTAGAAGCAGGCTAGCGGTGACAGCCAGAATCCAGCGCTACCGGCCAAACGAGTCCCAGAAGCATCAAATATGTGTTGAACGTTAAAAGAGAATAAAGAATTGCTTTAATAAAACGCAAAATAAAGGTTCTTCTTATTTCTAAAGGACAGCGCTTTCTCCCCCTAGGTATCAAGGTTTGTGTGATGAGGTGCAATCGCGACGCCAACACAGGCAGGGTGGTTGCATACCTGTAACTATTGGCGCAGCTGGATTTTGATTCCGAACAGCTCCAGTATAACGAACGTGTTGTGGAGCGACCAGTTATTGAATAGAATAATTGGTGTTTCAGACGGAATTAGAGCCTCTTCTTACCACTCTTGAGGTTATAACATTCATTCACACGATTGATATCTAGGTGGTCGTCCTTTAGATTAAGATTGTGCCTGGGAGGTCATCCTTGAAATATCCGAGTTTTCAAGGAGGAGGAAGGAGGATGAAGGTACAGTAAAAAAAGAGAGAAGAATTCGTTAGCTACGTGAACGAATGAACGACGAACGTCAGAGAACTAGGCAGGTACATCAATCAACTCCGGAAAAAACCAGCGGACTCGTGCTCCGAAGTGGAAGAACTCATTTTACCCCTAAAAATAAATCGGAAACATTTCCTTCTGATTTAGACTCACAGGTTAAGCGAGAGCCTGCATCTATGAGTAAAAAGTCAATCCTTGAATTCACTGACACTGTTGATCAGTTATATTTTAGCCATTTGGAGCAGATCAATCAATTCCGTGAACAGACAGCGCAGTTTAGGGAAGAGATCAAACATTTTAGTGGGAGTGCGTTTGGCCATAGTCTTTAAAAACTTTGATTACTTCACACGACTGGAAACTGACATTGGGAGCGAGCTAGTTTCGTAGCGAGGCGTGGGCGAGCATAAAAAAAAATAATTAATTCCACGGAAGTTGAATGAAACACACTTTTAACAGGAAAACAATTATTACTTTATTATTTCACTCGCGTTACCGTCGTTTACGTAAATTACATAGATTGACTGGGGGCGACGTCATGTATGCGAGAAGTTTAAATAGATGATTTTTGCTGACGCTATGTCTGCGGTCAGACCTGTGTCGTTTTCGAAATCTTCACGTTGCATTTTCCTGAATGAGGCAAATGTAACGTTTGCAGTAAATCTTCAACAGAAATGTTATTTTTCATAGGGTTTTCAATTACCGGATACATGACTTCTCCCCCCTTTGAATGAGAACTCTACTGGATTCTATAAATGTTTTCAATTTTTTCTATTACATTTTTAAATGATTTTAACATGCTTTTGTTTCTTTTGAAATTCACAAACATCCATAAAGCCAAATTTATTAAAATGATAGAAATGATTGCAAAAGTGATATAATTTATATTTGTATGTATTTTCAAATGGTTTATGTGTTTTACATTTTCTATATTTTTCAAAACAATGTCTTCAAAGCTTATTTTTTTGTAAAATTATAGGTTTCATCATCCATGTAAAAGTATCTATCTACAAATTTTTCATTATTGTTACTGAACGTTTTGTTTAAAATTTTTACAGTACAATTATTTATGACTAACAAGTAATTTCCATTTAATCTTATTTTTCTATCATCGCAATAGTTGATAATTACTTCACCTTTTAAGTTTTTACATATTATTGTATTTTCGTCTATTTTTCTTATTTCCGTTTCTATGTTCTTGGTCAATTTACAATTGTTATTCGTAATACAATTATTTAAGGGTTTAAGTTCATCTAAATACAAAGTATCTCCATCATAATGATATCTAGTTGAATTCATTTCAATAACAAATTGGTCTTTAAGGACGATTTCGAGATTGTCTTCATTAGGCATTGCTATAATTACTTTATAATCAATAAGTTTATAAGAGTCTGGAATTTTCATCGCAAGAATAATCGTATCATCGTCATGTTTCAAGAGTCCAGTTTGTACGTGTTTTAGTTTGTAAAAGTCGAGTTTTGTTTCTTTAATTTCGTTTGCAGTCAATAAGCTAGGATGGATAATGCCATGTCTGATCAGTCCTACATTGTCTATCAATTGATTTAATTTGTCCTTTAACATTTCAATTTTGAAAATTTGGTCCAATTTTACCTGATGTTTAATAATATTCTTTTCATTTTCAGTCGTCTCTTGGTACGTTTTAATTATCCTATTTCTATCTGATTCAATAATATGCTTTAAAGTTGTAATGGAATCATTAAGAAAAGAATTTATTGCAATTTGTTTGTTTAAATTTGTAATTTCTTCTTTCTGGTTTCCTTTACCTAATTGTTTCTAAATGATCAAATATGACATGACGATCTTCATCATTCATTGTGCCGAAAAGAAATTTTTGTGCTGTCCCTACTAAGTTAATAAGTCCTCTTCTTTGTCTATTTGTGGGATTTATAGCAGATAATTTTGCATGTAGGTTTTCTATTTCATTTTGAATGAAAGGGTCGTTAATGATTCCTTGTTTTTTCAAGTTATCTTCAACTGTGTTTATTGTTGATTTAATCTCGTCAATGTTGATGATATGTAAAATAGTCCTGGTCGTCATTATTAATTCAGTTTGTCCTAAATTTATCGTTGTGTATCCTTTTTTTGTCAGTAATGGATTCAGTAAAGTGTCCCAGTGGTTGACTGAACAAATGCAAAAATACAGATGAATACCGCGATTAGGATCTGTAATTTATTTATAGAAGTTTTGCTTGTACTATTTCTATTATCATTTTCTGTCTAAAATAAGGCGTTTTTTCCTGCGAAAAGTCAAATTCTTGGTTTCTACTAATATACTCAGCGAACATACAACTAAACACTCTACAGTCACTTCCGTTAGTTTGTTTTGGAATATTCTTTACATGTTCTTTTATAAATTCACCCGTATTTAAAGGTTGATTTAATTTGTCAAGTGATTCTTCGATTAGATAATTTTCTAAGATAGTCAGGGCAATGGGATTATGGTTGACCAGTGAATCGTAGTATTTTATGGAATTATTTTTGAGATTTATTGCAGCTAAGCACCAGTGGTTCTTTTGAAAGTGTACTGGAACCAATATTATATCAAAAGTGAATAGATTAACTCGCCTTGTCCATTTGCGGACTGCAATATACCCTGCTCCCAGTAACCGGGGTAGGAAGAATGTGTTCATAGCATAAATTTTTGGCATGTTTCCAGAACTGTGTATTTCACTACGTTCGGCTAGTAATCTGAGGTAAAAATTTATTATGTTATCGTTTAACCAGTTTAAATCTTTCAATGTTTGGATGTCGTCTCGTGTTATATTTAAATTGAATTTGGAAACTAGAACTTCATTTTTAGGTCCTTTCTGAATTGCGTTTTCTAGGACTGATTTCTGGCCCTCATTAAAACTTTCACCCTTTTCAGTATTATTTGATTTTTTTATGGCTGCAGGTTTACAATCAAAATCTATTTCTTTACTTTTATCCGAATACTTTAGCTCCTTTTTAATATTTGTTGGGTGGATGTTGTTTAACTTTGTTTTCCTGTATTTAGGCAGATGTTTAAGTCTTGCAGCTTTATAATTTTTTATAAATCCTACCGACTGCGCCAGTTTCGTAGCGAGGCGTGGGCGAGCATAAAAAAATAATTAATTCCACAGAAGTTGAATGAAACACACTTTTAACAGGAAAACAATTATTACTTTATTATTTCACTCGCGTTACCGTCGTTAACGTAAATTACATAGATTGACTGGGGGCGACGTCATGTATGCGAGAAGTTTAAATAGATGATTTTTGCTGACGCTATGTCTGCGGTCAGACCTGTGTCGTTTCCGAAATCTTCACGTTGCATTTTCCTGAATGAGGTAAATGCAATGTTTGCAGTAAATCTTCAACAGAAATGTTATTTTTTATAGGGTTTTCAATTACCGGATACATGACTAGCTCGTCCTCAAGTGTGTCCGTGGATTTGACTGTTGACCAGATAAGGAAGCCGAAGTTAAGGATTTCACGAGCACTATGGCAGATTATGGGAAGGTTGCAAAGTTAATGGGACAGATGATTCCCTTGTTTTCTGGGGCACCCAGTCCCACCATGGTGCTTGATCTGCAAACATTCATTGGTTGCAGTAAGCAGGTATGGAAATACATTAGCAATCAGGAGCGCGTTGCGTTTATGCAGATTTTTCCTACCCGTCTGCGAGGTGAAGCTTATCAGCTGATATCCTCTAACTTCCCGTCCACTTTGGAGGTGGTGGAAGAATTACTGAACCGGGTATATTTACCAAGAGAAACTTATCAGGAGTTGGTTAATAGTTTAATAACAGCAAAGCAAAGTCCTTCGGATTCCATTCTAGCCTATACATCTCGTCTTAGGCAAGTTCTTAAACGTTGCCAAGAAGCAGCAGCAGTTAAATATGGATCGGAAGCGAGTAGGATTGCGAATGCACAATTAGAGGACTTTGCGATGAATGCTTTTGGAAGTGGAGTAGTTAATCCTCAGCTTTGTCAGTACCTTTTGATGTTAGAGAAACGCACCTTTGAGGAGCTTGTAGCTAAGAGGGTGAACATGGAGAAACTTCAAAACGGAGTTTTCTTTTTGCAGAACAGTGCATCACAAGCAATTCCGCAAATGATGCAAGTTCAACCCCCATTCAATAATTGGATGATGAACCAGCACGTGATGGCTCCTCAGCAGGCAATGTACTCACATAATCCCTATGCGATACCTTTTCAGTCACAGGTTGGACCACAAGCGGTGGTAGCACCAGAGAAGGATCCCCAATTGAAATCATCAAAATTCACCAAGGGTCCGAGAATAATTTGTAATTTTTGTCATAAACGGGGCCACACATACTCCGATTGTTATTCTCGGAAGAATACTCCCTATTGTTCCACCTGTAAGCAATATGGTCACGATCAAAAGGATTGTCAGGTGAAATCCGCCACTAGTCATCGGGCCAGTAAGGAGAACCCAAGAGTATACAGTATCTTGGTGAAGTGTGATTTTTGTGGTCGCAGAGGACATGATTTGGAAGCTTGTTTCCAAAAGAAACGGTGGGATTCCAAGCTCCAGGGAAATGAGGCACAGTCGAGTTGGAAATCTCTGGCTCGACTTTAATTAAACAGTTAAATAATCGAAAATCGGAAACGAAGATGGAAGCTAGGGTCACGGACGAGTGCATGGACAATCAAAAAAACAAAGAAAACACGTATCGCGGTACTAGTCTGGCAACAGCTGCACTGGCTTTAGATATAGGAATACAAAAGAAGACCACATTTACTGAAGTCAGTATTATAAATAAGTCAGCTATTAGGGACACGTGCCCAATAAATGTTCAGCGTAAGCTCATTTTGCAAAGTCCGTTTGGGGAGGGTGAAGCCCTTGGTACAACGAAAGGCGATTTCGAACTCCTTACTAGGTTCCCATGTACTTTTCAAGTGGTCGAGAATATTCAGGGACTATTTAATGATGGTCTTTTGGGAAACGACTTCCTCTTAAGGAACTGTAATGTCGAAGGTCCAAGTAAATCACTCACGTTTCCTCGCACGGAAGTAAATAGTAATGATTTCTCGGTCCCTATTGAGAGCCAAGTAGAGGCGGAAGGGTCACATCACGTACAGGTTTTGGCTGAGGTGTCTGATAACGTCGACGCGTTGTTGTTTGGAGCGACGCAGAACGAGACATTTTTAACAGATCGGGATCATGTGGTGACTCATAATCCTGCCAAAGAGGATTCAAGGGTTACAAAAACCGCTGATGGAACCTATGAGGTCGTTTTTAAAGAAGCTGTTACATTACCCCCACGAACACAAAACGTGGTGGAAGTTCCTATTGAGCTAGGTCAGGAAATGCTGTGTACAGCGGATTCATTAGCTCATGGCATATTCCTGGCAAACGCTCTTCTTGACCCAATGAGGCCTGTGGTGGGTATACTGAACTCAGGTGAGACTCCGTTCACATTGAACCAACTTAGTCTGAAGTTAGAAAGGCTGAATAGATACTCCGTTAGTAGGCTAGAAGTTTCGCGCGGTGTAGAACGTCAGCCTGAATCCAGTTCAATAACAAATTGGTCTTTAAGGACGATTTCGAGATTGTCTTCGTTAGGCATTGCTATAATTACTTTATAATCAATAAGTTTATAAGAGTCTGGAATTTTCATCGCAAGAATAATCGTATCATCGTCATGTTTCAAGAG
Organism: Odontomyia ornata; assembly: GCA_963969285.1. NCBI lineage: Eukaryota > Metazoa > Arthropoda > Insecta > Diptera > Stratiomyidae > Odontomyia > Odontomyia ornata. Next base: position 242,400,541 of record OZ017740.1, on the reverse strand, counting down.
TCCAGTTCGTACGTGTTTTAGTTTGTAAAAGTCGAGTTTTGTTTCTTTAATTTCGTTTGCAGTCAATAAGCTAGGATGGATAATGCCATGTCTGATCAGTCCTACATTGTCTATCAATTGATTTAATTTGTCCTTTAACATTTCAATTTTGAAAATTTGGTCCAATTTTACCTGATGTTTAATAATATTCTTTTCATTTTCAGTCGTCTCTTGGTACGTTTTAATTATCCTATTTCTATCTGATTCAATAATATGCTTTAAAGTTGTAATGGAATCATTAAGAAAAGAATTTATTGCAATTTGTTTGTTTAAATTTGTAATTTCTTCTTTCTGGTTTCCTTTACCTAATTGTTTCGAAATGATCAAATATGACATGACGATCTTCATCATTCATTGTGCCGAAAAGAAATTTTTGTGCTGTCCCTACTAAGTTAATAAGTCTTCTTCTTTGTCTATTTGTGGGATTTATAGCAGATAATTTTGCATGTAGGTTTTCTATTTCATTTTGAATGAAAGGGTCGTTAATGATTCCTTGTTTTTTCAAGTTATCTTCAACTGTGTTTATTGTTGATTTAATCTCGTCAATGTTGATGATATGTAAAATAGTCCTGGTCGTCATTATTAATTCAGTTTGTCCTAAATTTATCGTTGTGTATCCGTTTTTTGTCACTAATGGATTCAGTAAAATGTCCCAGTGGTTGACTGAACAAATGCAAAAATACAGATGAATACCGCGATTAGGATCTGTAATTTATTTATAGAAGTTTTGCTTGTACTATTTCTATTATCATTTTCTGTCTAAAATAAGGCGTTTTTTCCTGCGAAAAGTCAAATTCTTGGTTTCTAGTAATATACTCAGCGAACATACAACTAAACACTCTACAGTCACTTCCGTTAGTTTGTTTTGGAATATTCTTTACATGTTCTTTTATAAATTCACCCGTATTTAAAGGTTGATTTAATTTGTCAAGTGATTCTTCGATTAGATAATTTTCTAAGTTAGTTAGGGCAATGGTATTATGGTTGACCAGTGAATCGTAGTATTTTATGGAATTATTTTTGAGATTTATTGCAGCTAAGCACCAGTGGTTCTTTTGAAAGTGTACTGGCACCAATATTATATCAAAAGTGAAGAGATTAACTCGCCTTGTCCATTTGCGGACTGCAATATACCCTGCTCCCAGTAACCGGGGTAGGAAGAATGTGTTCATAGCATAAATTTTTGGCATGTTTCCAGAACTGTGTATTTCACTACGTTCGGCTAGTAATCTGAGGTAAAAATTTATTATGTTATCGTTTCTTTCAATGTTTGGATGTCGTCTCGTGTTATATTTAAATTGAATTTGGAAACTAGAACTTCATTTTTAGGTCCTTTCTGAATTGCGTTTTCTAGGACTGATTTCTGGCCCTCATTAAAACTTTCACCCTTTTCAGTATTATTTGATTTTTTTATGGCTGCAGGTTTACAATCAAAATCTATTTCTTTACTTTTATCCGAATACTTTAGCTCCTTTTTAATATTTGTTGGGTGGATGTTGTTTAACTTTGTTTTCCTGTATTTAGGCAGATGTTTAAGTCTTGCAGCTTTATAATTTTTTATAAATCCTACCGACTGCGCCAGTTTCGTAGCGAGGCGTGGGCGAGCATAAAAAAATAATTAATTCCACAGAAGTTGAATGAAACACACTTTTAACAGGAAAACAATTATTACTTTATTATTTCACTCGCGTTACCGTCGTTTACGTAAATTACATAGATTGACTGGGGGCGACGTCATGTATGCGAGAAGTTTAAATAGATGATTTTTGCTGACGCTATGTCTGCGGTCAGACCTGTGTCGTTTCCGAAATCTTCACGTTGCATTTTCCTGAATGAGGTAAATGCAACGTTTGCAGTAAATCTTCAACAGAAATGTTATTTTTTATAGGGTTTTCAATTACCGGATACATGACTAGCTCGTCCTCAAGTGTGTCCGTGGATTTGACTGTTGACCAGATAAGGAAGCCGAAGTTAAGGATTTCACGAGCACTATGGCAGATTATGGGAAGGTTGCAAAGTTAATGGGACAGATGATTCCCTTGTTTTCTGGGGCACCCAGTCCCACCATGGTGCTTGATCTGCAAACATTCATTGGTTGCAGTAAGCAGGTATGGAAATACATTAGCAATCAGGAGCGCGTTGCGTTTATGCAGATTTTTCCTACCCGTCTGCGAGGTGAAGCTTATCAGCTGATATCCTCTAACTTCCAGTCCACTTTGGAGGTGGCGGAAGAATTACTGAACCGGGTATATTTACCAAGAGAAACTTATCAAGAGCTGGTTAATAGTTTAATAACAGCAAAGCAAAGTCCTTCGGATTCCATTCTAGCCTACACATCTCGTCTTAGGCAAGTTCTTAAACGTTGCCAAGAAGCAGCAGCAGTTAAATATGGATCGGAAGCGAGTAGGATTGCGAATGCACAATTAGAGGACTTTGCGATGAATGCTTTTGGAAGTGGAGTAGTTAATCCTCAGCTTTGTCAGTACCTTTTGATGTTAGAGAAATGCACCTTTGAGGAGCTTGTAGCTAAGGGGGTGAACATGGAGAAACTTCAAAAGGGAGTTTTCTTTTTGCAGAACAGTGCATCACAAGCAATTCCGCAAATGATGCAAGTTCAACCCCCATTCAATAATTGGATGATGAACCAGCACGTGATGGCTCCTCAGCAGGCAATGTACTCACATAATCCCTATGCGATACCTTTTCAGTCACAGGTTGGACCACAAGCGGTGGTAGCACCAGAGAAGGATCCCCAATTGAAATCATCAAAATTCACCAAGGGTCCGAGAATAATTTGTAATTTTTGTCATAAACGGGGCCACACATACTCCGATTGTTACTCTCGGAAGAATACTCCCTATTGTTCCACCTGTAAGCAATATGGTCACGATCAAAAGGATTGTCAGGTGAAATCCGCCACTAGTCATCGGGCCAGTAAGGAGAACCCAAGAGTATACAGTATCTTGGTGAAGTGTGATTTTTGTGGTCGCAGAGGACATGATTTGGAAGCTTGTTTTCAAAAGAAACGGTGGGACTCCAAGCTCCAGGGAAATGAGGCGCAGTTGAGTTGGAAATCTCTGGCTCGACTTTAATTAAACAGTCAAATAATCGAAAATCGGAAACGAAGATGGAAGCTAGGGTCACGGACGAGTGCATGGACAATCAAAAAAACAAAGAAAACACGCATCGCGGTACTAGTCTGGCAACAGCTGCACTGGCTTTAGATATAGGAATACAAAAGAAGACCACATTTACTGAAGTCAGTATTATAAATAAGTCAGCTATTAGGGACACGTGCCCAATAAATGTTCAGCGTAAGCTCATTTTGCAAAGTCCGTTTGGGGAGGGTGAAGCCCTTGGTACAACGCAAGGCAATTTCGAACTCCCTACTAGGTTCCCATGTACTTTTCAAGTGGTCGAGAATATTCAGGGACTATTTAATGATGGTCTTTTGGGAAACGACTTCCTCTTAAGGAACAGTAATGTCGAAGGTCCAAGTAAATCACTCACGTTTCCTCGCACGGAAGTAAATAGTAATGATTTCTCGGTCCCTATTGAGAGCCAAGTAGAGGCGGAAGGGTCACATCACGTACAGGTTTTGGCTGAGGTGTCTGATAACGTCGACGCGTTGTTGTTTGGAGCGATGCAGAACGAGACATTTTTAACAGATCGGGACTCATAATTCTTCCAAAGAGGATTCAAGGGTTACAAAAACCGCTGATGGAACCTATGAGGTCGTTTTTAATGAAGCTGTTACATTACCCCCACGAACACAAAACGTGGTGGATGTTCCTATTGAGCTAGGTCAGGAAATGCTGTGTACAGCGGATTCATTAGCTCATGGCATATTCCTGGCAAACGCTCTTCTTGACCCAATGAGGCCTGTGGTGGGCATACTGAACTCAGGTGAGACTCCGTTCACATTGAACCAACTTAGTCTGAAGTTAGAAAGGCTGAATAGATACTCCGTTAGTAGGCTAGAAGTTTCACGCGGTGTAGAACGTCAGCCTGAATCCAGTTCAGACTCTATAGTTAAGCATGTGGGCTATGTAGCATCAGGGGCAATAGCGGGTCCATCAAACAATCACTTGGAAGGGGAAGCTTTTAAGTCCTTATACTCCGACTCTCCGGGGAATGTGATGCGCAATGCGTTGTTGAAGCAGGAGCTCACATTATTTGAACATAGTACTCCGGAGGAAAGAAAGGCCATTACTCAGTTGTGCCAGGAGTTCAACGGTATTTTTTTCCTTCCTGGAGACAAGCTGAGTTGTACGAAGGCAATCACCCACGAAATTCCGTTATTGACTGATCAGGCCCCGATAAATCAAAAAATGTACCGACTGAGTCAGCCACAGAAGGAGATAATCAACGAACAACTGAAGGTAATGTTGGAGAGCGACATCGTCCAACCAAGTAAGAGTCCCTGGAACTCCCTCCTCTTGGTTGTACCCAAGAAGGCAGGAGCCGATGGAGTAAAGAACTGGCGAGTAGTTGTTGATTTCAGGAAACTGAATGAAAAGACAATACGTGACGCTTTCTCATTACCTCGCATAGAAGATATACTTAACCAACTGGGTCACTCAAGATATTTTAGCACACTGGATTTAGCTAGTGGTTATCATCAAGTTCTGGTCGAACCCAAGGATCGATAAAAAACAGCATTCAGCACGAACTATGGACACTATGAGTTCAAGCGGATACCTTTTGGTTTGAAGGGAGCACCCGCCACATTTCAAAGACTGATGAACTACATGCTAACGGGTTTACAACGTTTCGATTGCTTTGTGTATTTAGATAACATCGTTGTCTATGGTAAAAACTTACAGGACCATATCTGTAAGCTAAGAAAGATTTTTGAAAGACTGAGGCTGAACAATCTAAAGCTTCATCCAGAGAAGTGCCAATTCCTCCGTCCTGAAGTAGTATATTTGGGACACATATGTTCTCAAACTGGCGCATGGCCAGACCCGAGTAAAACTACCTGCGTGCCCAATTTTCCGGTACCCACAAATGTCCGTAGGCTCCAGTCGTTTTTGGGTTTAGTAAATTAGTATCGTAAGTTCATACCTAATTTTTCTAAGGAGGCTAAGCCTCTCACGAACCTGTTACGGAAAGATGTTCGGTTTACCTGGACCGACAAATGCATGGAAGCATTTCAGTCGTTAAAAATGTCATTGGTAGAGTTGCGAGTAGTGAAGCTTTGGGAGCTGTTTTGTCCCAGGGAGAAATTGGCAAAGACCAGCCAATAGCTTATGCTAGTCGAACCCTGAAAAAGGCCGAGCGCAACTATTCTACTATCAAAAGGGAATTACTTGCTATGGTGTGGGCAGTAAAAAACGTTCGATGTTATCTACAGGGGAGGCAATTTACGATCTAAATGGATCATAAGCCCCTTAAAGGCGTATTCAATGTGAAAGATCCCACTATACGGTTGGTAAGGTTTCACCATAAACTATCCGAATTCGATTATCACATTACATTATCACAAACCAGGCAAGTACAATACAAATGCTGACGCCCTAAGTAGGATTCCCCAAGATACCGATGAACAATCGGACGGCAAATATCAGTGCAACGCGGTAACGCGGGCACAGAAACAACGGGGTTCGGTTGATCAACCCCAAGCGAGCTCAGTAGAGGAGCCAATACCGAGTGTTACTCGGGCAGACAGCGGGGAAACTCTAGGAAGCACAGTAAGCATTGTATCCCCACAAGAGAGCAGAATACAGGGGATCATGACTCTCACCACACCGGATGAGATAAAGGCGGAACTTGCCGAATTTCATGATTCTCCTTTCGGTGGGCATCAGAGACTCACGAAGACCTACAGGAGAATTCTGAGAGTTTGTAAGTGGAAAAACATGCTGGCGGATGTTAAAAAATATATTAAAACTTGCAAGAAATGTCAGGTTATGAAGATGTCACCCCAAAATCGTATGCCAATGGTTATCACCAATATCGCGGAGAGGCCATTCGATAAGGTTTACCTGGATATCGTGGGGCCTCTGATTGAGAGCTCCGGTGGTAACAAATACATACTGACATTCCAGGATAATTTAACCAAATTCGTAGATTGGTATGTTTTACCAAACGCGGAAGCCAAAACCGTGGCCAGGATATTCTTTGGCGAAATAGTGACGAGGTATAGAATATCCAAACATCTCGTAACGGATCAGGGGGCTAATTTCGTGGGGAAATTATTTAAGCAAGTATGCAAGTTGCTTAACATAAAGAAAATTCAGACCACAGCGTACCATCCCCAATCTAATGGAGCATTGGAAAGGGCTCACAGACCCCTTATAGAGTATCTACGATCCATGGTGGATGATAACCCACAGGCCTGGGATCAATACCTACGCACTGCTGCTTTCGTGCTCAATAATAGTGAGTACGACAGCACAAAACTTTCACCAATGGACTGTCTTTACGGTTTCACTTCTGACGTCCCGTTAAGTTTGAAAAGGGAACCCGCACCCTTGTACAACCATGAAAACAACTACTTAATGTTGAAGCACAAACTACAGAAGATGTACGCTTTAGCACGACAGAATACATGAGAAAGTAAAATCAAATCCAAAGCTAACTATGATAATAAAGTAAGACCTGTTAGTTTCCATATTGGCGACAAGGTTTTGCTAAAAAATGAAAGTCGTAAGCACAAGCTGGTCTAAGTATGGATTGGTCCATATGAGGTTAAAAGCGTGACTTCTCCGGTGAATACAAATATTGCGATTGGGAAAAAAATTGTCAATGTCCCTAATAATAGACTTAAGCACTACTTCGATTAAACAATATTAATTTCTTTTCTTTTCTCCCCTTCCCCCGCTTTAAGCAATGGCCACTCTTTTCATCATTTTATCCCTGATCAGCGTTTTACCAAGGGCCATCGCGGGACAATTTCCATACTCCGTTGAGAGACTAGACAACCAAGGGATCCTGTTTGAAAACATCGGCGAACTCTTAAGCTGCAACAGTTCTTGGAATATTGTGATGGAGCTCAATTTAGGCGAGATTCAGGATCAGATAAATGCGGCCGAGCGAGCCAAACACCTTGTTAAAGCACTCTGTGTTGGTAGAATCCAAGGCTGCGTTGAGCAACTAAGACATGTCCATAGCCTGGTCGAGAATCTCAAAATTCGATCGCAAGCGCTACTCGACTCTCTTGTGAAAGGGAGATCAAAGAGATCATTTCTCGACGGAGTGGGCCGGTCTCTACATGCTCTGTTTGGTACGATGGACGATGAAAATGAGAAGGAGCTTTACAGTCGTTTGGATACATTGGAAGATAGGGAGAAGGAATTGGTTAAATTGGAAAAAGAAAGGATCAGCATAGTAAACAGTTCTTTGGAAGAGATCCACAAACCATTGGCCGATGTACTGAGCAGGCAAACAGAGCTAGGAATGCAGATCAAGGACATTTCAATGACGACCGACAAGCTTCTTGCAGCGGAACGTAGGAATTTGGTTCTAACCTCTTTACTGGCACAACTCTTGGAAATTGATGCTCACCAACGGACAATCATCGATATAGTTGTTTCTATTCAAGATAATCAAATTCATCCTCTCTTAATTTCTAATAAAAAACTGCACGAGGTATATACCAAACCGGGCAATAAATGCCCTGATTTTTGTGAGCAAATCCTTTCGCAAACTGCAGTTCTGCAGCGTTTCAAGATTAAAACTAAACTGGTTGTGGTCATCAAACTGCCGCTATTCGAATTACCAGTTATGAAGCTCTACCAAATCCATCTTTTTCCCATTAAAGCAAATAATTCACTCCTGCTGATACCTTCCGTGGAGTTTACTTACATCGCTAGTAATATTAGCACCCAACTATTCTTGCTTCTGAATGATGCTTCGAATCAAAAAAAAAAAAATAAAACACCCTCAATCAGGTGATCTGTATGTAGCACCTTTATCCACACCAATCATCCAATCACCAGCGGCTACATATGACGTAATCTCTCTTTTACACAACCCCCTCAAATTACGTAATAAACTCCCTCTCTACATCAGCACTAGTATAACGAATTCATTAACGAAATTGAGTAAACCCAACAGCTGAATTTATTTCCTGGAGGAGGAAACTCCCATTCATGTCTTGCAGTACAGGCATCAGTACAAGCAAGCTGGTTGGTCAGGGTATCCTAACTCTTAACACCCCCTGTACTATTCAAATCAACGAAATGTTCCTACATTACGAAGCGGAGAGCACTCACAAGTTCGACGTTATTCAGCCACATTACTTCCCGGACATTGACTCAAGGATATTGGACTTAGATCTCGCTACCCTCAATGTAAGCCCCAAAACCAACAAATTGCAGCTTATTACAACTAAAGGAAAAGAATATCAATTTCAAGCTAGTGCACGGGGGTTGAATGAAATTTATACCCATCTTGGGCAAATAAAATTTAATGAGTCTTCCCAGAAGCATTCACACCTTTCCATAGTCTCAATTAGCTTAACTGCAATCTCTAGCTCAATAATTTTCACATACTTGGGTTGGCGACTACTGAAATCCCGACGCCAAGCAGAGTAGACTGCACCGGGAAACCTTGACCTTTACAAATAAATAGCTCTCAAACAGACCAACGGCACATTCCCGTCCTTACAGTTAACGAAATCCAACCCGAAAAGTCTCCCGAAAGTCGACTCCCATCGACTAATCAAGGCATTGAACCCTCCCTTACTAACAATCCCACCCGATCTTTCCAATTAGTCTAACTAACAGTAAGTCAAAGCACAAGAAAAGGAAAAAATAACCAAAAAAAAAAAATTAGTAGATATATATATATATATAAAGATAATAAATAACATACCGAACGAGGGGGAAACGCAAAACAAAAAATAATCAAATGAAAATAAAAATCACGGAAGATGACACAAAAAAAAAGAAAAGACATACAGAGTAGTTTGTACTTCTAAATCGCACTTAAATTAGCGTTGAAGAATTTGTTCACTAGTGAATTTAAAAATGTACGTAACATACAGGAAGAAGTCCACGAACAAAAAATAGGAAAACCACTATGAGTTTGTTTGATTGTAAAATTGCATTGAACAAAAAAAAAGAAAAACATTGTATAATCCCAGATAGATTTAGATTTAGATTTAATTTTTTGTAAGTGTAAACCACTAAAGCGTAGTTCAATCATATATAGCATATTATACATGTAACTTAAATCCCATCGCACATAAAGTTTCATTAACAAAATAAAAATCCCGAATCTGTACATAAAAGATATATATTTATACACAACAAATATGCGGAGCGATTAAGTTAAATTTATTTTCAAGTTTAATTAAATAAAAGGGTGTTCAAGTATTGGAAACGAGTAATGAATTGGTTCTGATTAACAAAAGTTCTCCTAATATAGCAGCATGCCAAATGAATTCTAATTTTGCAAAATAATAAACCGCAAATAGAGTTGTAAGGTGAAAGAAGTATCATTGTTAAAAATGCTGGAGAATTAGAGATAAAACAGGATTGTAATGAGAGTAAGTTGTTCTTAAAGAGAAATTATCTTGTTAATTTTTAACTGCAAAGTAACTAAAACTAAGTAATTCAAAAAAAAAATAATAATAAAAAAATAAGGTTAAGAACGAAATGAGTTAGGAAGCGAAACCAATCCAGTCGTTCAAAGCTTTCATGTGAAACATTAAACACGCTTGTAATTGGTTTCTAACAAGCAAACATACAACGGAGAGTTGAATGGTTTGTAAACACCCGACCAGCGTGAGGAAGGGAAGAATTTTAATCATTGTAGTCAAATGACATAATTATTTATAATGAAAATTTCCACTTTATTTTAGAGTTTTTATTGTAGAGTAAGATACTTAGAGTATTATCTGTAATTAATAATTTTATTAAACGTAGAGTAACAGAATTAAATTCTTACCCCTTAGCAGACTTGAGCAGTTAGCTTAAAATTGATAACCGGTCATATAGTAGTTAGAAAATATGAAAATAAAATTTTAAGAGAGTAATGTTTAAATGTTAATTAAGAATATTAATAGTATATAAGCGAAAGGAGGCGTCGGAGTTAACAGTTGCTGTAAATACGCCGTATACTTTACACATTAATATAATCCGCAAAAGTCACGCTATCCAATTCCTCTCCCAGGAATCGGATCCCTTTTTTCAACAGGGGAAGTAATGTTACGATAACAATCAAATACAAATTGCTCAGAAATCCATGACAATTAATCACGCCTTCATGCCTCGCTTACGACACGTTACAACAAAATTCATAACAGTTTTTCACAATTCCAATCATTCATCGCAGGAGCCAACAAGCAATGTATGCTTCACCGCCCATACTTAGGGAACGGCGACACCCTAAACATAGTACATAATCGCAATTCAATGTATACAAGAACTTATATCTTACGCTTCATTGGTCAAGTCGCTAAATTGGCTCTGCGGCGAATCCCACACGCATACATGGTAGTCCATACAATTGCCATGTTGAGAGCATTTGGAGTGCATGTATACAGTTGAATGTGTGTACTATGCGCAATCCGCTCATCTGAGTACCAATTCGCCGCGACAACCAACTCAGAAATTGTATGGGGAGAAGTCGTCGAATATTCAGATATATGAGTACTGAAGAAGAAAAGAGCCAAAAGCATGAGATTGGAGCTAGCGTTCCTTTTCATGCAACAAGATTGTTCCTGAAGAACAAGAGAGGAATGAATTTGTAAAGCAGGTTAAGGGGAACTGGCACACTTACAAACTCAGCGTTTTGCGGATTAACTGGATCGAAGGTCCACGACTCTCGCTAGCAATGCAAGCAATTTGTTTGTATTTAAGCTAGTGGCGAACTGGAAAAAGTAGCAGTTTTCAACGCAAGTCTCTAGAAGAGTTAGTCAAGACGAAAACCACCAGTAGAAGTTCGCCACAAAGCAACGCCATCCTGAACCATCGATCTTAAGGTAAGAAGAACGAGCGGAACCTGAGTTTCTTTAGGCCTAAGCCGGTGAAACTCTGGTTTTAGCCAACCCATGTTTAAAGTAGAATCCGCAGAACGATCTTTGATGAGCTAAAACTTAGTTTCTTTAGGCCTAAGGCGGTGAAACTCTGGTTTTAGCCTTTTAATGGTTAATTCGCGTAGAGTATTAATCTTTCACTACCAACTGCAGATTAAATTTCGGAAATAATCTTTAATGAGCTAAAACGGAGTTTCTTTAGGCCCAAGCCGGTGAAACCCTGGTTTTAGCCTTTTAATGATTAATTAACGTAGGAGAATGCCGGTCGACCCCGCAGGGGGAATGCCGGTCGACAAGAGCTCTCTTGGAGGCTAGCATTCTTTGGGGAGTTCCGCCCCCACGTACCCGAGGAAATTTCCGCAGGGAGAAAGCCGGTCGACAAGAACATTCTTGGAGGCTAGCATTCTTTGGGGAGTGCCGCCCCCACGGACCCGAGGATATGGGGGGTGCCGTGAGGTTCCCTCTTATTGTATCTGGATTACGCTTTGGACAACGAACTGGAATTGACGCTTTGGGCTGGCGGATGTGATGGTTTGGACCTAGTTGCTTTGCACAGTAGCGCCGAGGTCAAACTCGTGTGTGAACGGCTCCAATTCAACTATCATACCGTCTCCGTCCCGGTAAAACCTTGGCAAGCCTCGGAGTACGTTCGAAGTTCGCACCATTGGGTTGGTGGTTTAGGTTTGGTTGAGACGGACTCCCGATTAGCGCTGGTCTGGCTCTGAGCACTTGTCCCCATAAGGGCTTGTGCCAACCGTCACATGGCCTTCCTGCTCTGCAAAGATAACCATGGGACCAAAAAGGCGACTACACACACGAACGGAGATAGCGGCTCCGAGGGGGGACCCAATAAAATGGAGCAAACAAATGAAACCACAAGCAAACAGGACGCTAGCACGGAGAACCCTTTCAGGCAAAAACCGCTGTTGGCAAGAACACCGATAAAACAAGTCACCGATTGCGGGGGGAGGCAGCAAACCCCAGAAACACTGTCAAAGTCAACATCACAGGTTAAATCATCGGAGACAGACCACAGACGGACTAACGAACGAAAGAAGGCAGAGTGCGTTGTGCAACCTGGCATCATTGCGGCCTTTGGGCGCAGTAGAAGGACTATGCGCACCCCGGAGCGCCTAGTGCAAGACGTACACAATCCGGATCAAGCTGCGACACCAACGGAGGCCAGTGTAAGACTGGGGGAGGGAGAAGTTTTGCCGTTGGCCGACGCCACTTCAAACGCGACCCAAGCGATAGAAGCAAAAGGGCTAGGAAACGGGGGCCTCTCCCAAGAGGTGGCGCCAAATAACACAATCGCCCTTCACCGCGCCGAAGAGGAGCGGCTTACTCGGAAAGCGGGGAATATCGTCAAACAACTGAGGGCTGCCTGCGAAGTGCAGAAAAACAAAGACAAGAGTGTCAAGAATGGCATTCTTGAACTGGAGGAGCTTTTTGGCCGCATAACGCACTACAGGCGGTGGTGGCTTGCAACCGAAAAGCACCAAAAAGACACGCTCTCCCTCGAGGCATCAGTGGGTCCTAGCAGCAGCAAAAGAATGGCCGGTAGCCCAATTGAAGGCGACTGTGAGAAAAGGAGGAAGGACGAGACCATAAACGAAGTGTACACTCCAGGCGAGGAGTTTCATGTGGTGCGAAACAAGGCAGCGAAAAAAGCGGCCAAAAAGCTACTCCTAGAAAAAACAGACAAAGAGCTCAACCACGAAAAGAACAAAGAACCCCCGATATACCGCAGAAAACAAAAAACAAACCGCGGCGCAAACCCTTGCGAGAGGCACTGCTTCTTATTAAACCAACTAAGGGCCGAACCTACGCAGATGTCCTCCGTGAAATTAAAGGAGCGGTCAAGCCAGATGACACCAAAACTGCCATCAAAGCAGTTCGACCAACCCGGACCGGTGGCTTGCTGGTGGGATTCGGGCCAGAGGCCACTAACAAAGATGCATTCCGTGACGTGGTTCAAAAGGTTCTTGGAGATGCGGCAACGGTTGCCTCGCTCGAACCAATGGCCACCCTGGAAATCAGGGACCTCGACTGCGTCACGGACAAAGCTGAAGTAGAGGATGCCATTAGGAGGGAGTTCCCCAGCTTAAGTGAAGTCAAGGCAAGATTGACACGTGAAAACACAAGGGGGCAACGCATGGCTATTGTCGAACTAGCTGATAAAGACGCCCAGCAAATCCTGGCGAAGGGCAAAATGAAGATAGGTTGGGTGATCTGCAGGATACGGTGAAGAGCGATCCCTATCCGCTGCTTCAGATGCCTCGAATACGGACACACCGCGTATGGCTGTAGGGGACCCGACAGGAGATCTCTGTGCTACAAATGTGGTGAAACGGGGCACAAAAAGAAGGAGTGCACGAACGAGGCAAAATGCATTCTTTGCAAGGATGCTAAGCTAGCACCCGGCGACCTCAAACATGAGCCGGGGACAGGGAGGTACTGGGTTTTCAAGGAGGCCCTAACTAAAGCCAAATCGATACTCAAATGATCCGTATCCTGCAGGTCAATTTGCATCGAAGCATAAACGCCCAGGACCTACTTGAGCAGTTTGCGAGGGATAAGAAAGCTGACCTCCTGTTGCTGAGCGAGCAACATCATAACAAGGACTCGCAAGCGTGGTACCCTGACAAATCTGGTACCTCGGCCATCTGGGTTCGAGACAGCGCCCGTCTTCAGGTGCAGGGCCATGGACGCGGGGATGGTTTTGTGTGGGTGCGGTGTTCAGGGATAACATATTTCAGTGTTTATCTGACGCCTAACGAGGCAATGCGATCTTTTCGATCCAAACTCGATGCCCTGGAGGACGCTGTCTCGAACACAGAGGGCCACATGCTGGTCGAGGGAGACTTCAACGCTAGAGCCATCGAATGGGGTATGCCACAATCCGACCCAAGGGGAAAGCAAATCTTGGACATGGCGGCCAAAACAGCGCTTTTTGTCCTAAATACTGGTAACACCCCTACTTTCCGCCGCTGGGGTTGCGTAGGAACCATACCCGATGTGACACTCGCTTCGGAGTCCCTGGTACCTAGAGTACACAACTGGCGAGTACTAGAGGACTATTCGGCTAGTGATCACCAGTATATAGCTGTTGAGATTCACGACAGTGCCACTCTGCGTGCATATGCCCAAACTTCAATCCTCGGATGGAGGACTGGGAGGATGGACGTCGAAAAGTTCACTGACGCGCTTACGGCAGGCGCACCGTTGCTGGGAGCTCCGCCAGGGAGTGGAGGGCCTACAGCCAAGGACTTGGTGAACTCAACTATGAGTACCATCATAGCTGCTTGCGAGTCTTCCATGCCCCGCCGGAGACCCCGACATGGTAAGCCTCCAGTATACTGGTGGTCAAACGAGATCGCCGAACAAAGAAGCGAGTGTCACAAACTTCGGCGAGAGGCCCAGCGGGCGCGAACACGGGAGGAGGCAGACACTAGGCTAGCAGCATACAGGTCCGGCAGGAAATATCTTCGCAGGCTTATTAACAAGAGCAAGGCCCGATGCTGGCAAGACCTCGTGGACGATGTAAATAGGGATCCGTGGGGCCTTGGCTACAAGCTGGTCATGGGGAAACTTGGTGCCCTACGGAAGCCTTGTATACATGATGCGGAAAAGATGGACGCGATAGTGCGGGGACTCTTCCCCGCCCATCCCGTCCGTGTTGACGCTGTCCATGGTGAAACAGCAGTAGAGTGCCCACTCTTCATACAGCTGGAACTGGAGGAGGCAGTCCTCTCCCTGAAAGCGAGGAAGGCTCCAGGTCCGGATGGTGTTCCAGCTGAGGTTTTGCAGCTCGTCTATCACCATTGTCCTGACTTGCTGCTCAGCACATTCAACGCTTGCCTACGGGACGGGGTTTTCCCGGTACGATGGAAGGTGGCGAGGCTCGTGCTGATCAGCAAGGGGAAGGGAAATCCCGAATCGCCGTGTGCATACCGCCCGTTATGCATGCTAGACACGGCTGGAAAAGTGCTAGAGAAACTCATCAAGGGAAGACTCACTGACGCGATTCGTGCTGCTGGGGACCTATCTCCTCGGCAGTATGGCTTTAGAGCAGGACGTTCTACCATCGATGCGATTGCAGAGGTGGTGAACGCGGTCCAAAAGGCAGAGGCATATAGTCGCACCAAGTGACGGATCGTCCTGTTGGTGACACTCGACGTCAGGAATGCCTTCAACTCCGCTAGATGGGTGGATATTCTGGATACGCAGGAAAACTCTTTTCAAGTTCCAGAATATCTAATGCGGCTTTTGAGGAACTACCTAAAGGACCGAAGCCTGCTCTACGACACGACACAGGGCCAACGAAGGATGGAAATTACATCGGGTGTTGCCCAGGGATCTATCCTTGGTCCGGACCTGTGGAACGTGTCTTACGATGGGCTACTGAGACTTGAGATGCCAGATGAGTCGTGCTTGGTCGGCTATGCGGATGATGTTGTAGTGAATAAGAGTTTTCAATAAAATCCGTGAAGGACTGCAGCGATGTTCTGCTGCCTCGGCAGAGGAAGGTGTCGGTTTCTGCCGAGAATGCCCTCGTCCGGAGACGCGTGAATGCGCTGGCAGGCTAGCATTGCGGTGTCGTGGGGCGGGTTCGTTTCCCCGGCACGAGGACCCACTACAAAACATTTCGCATTCACGAATTGCTTTCAGGTCAAAAAAAAAGGCGACCAAAGTCACAAAGTTGTAGATAACCTCACCGAAGGAGACGTACTTGTTACTAGAACAAGTGAAACCTGAGAAGAAAGGCGAACTTGGGGTTGACCTCGTCATTACCCAACGAAGTTCATGGTCCACAAATGAAAGAGGGGCAACCGGGTGGTGGTGGAGCCCCTTCATACCCACCCAACCGGAATAAATCCATTGATAGCTTGTTGAAGTGGCCAGGTATTCCTCTTCTGAGTGGAAAACTCATACAACTTGAATTATATGAACCTTCCCATCAGAAGGGGAGTACCCCGGTGACCAATTTATGTCATAGAATTATACAATCGAATTGCATAAATCTATGCCATTAAAAGGCACTCTGCTTGGGCCACTCAACCCATGACGTCACCTGAAACAGAAAAAGGATTATTAATTACCCGGTGGCTGGCTCATGTTTTGAGGGGTAAGCCTGCCACCGTACCGGGTCCTATACCCGGTTAGATAGAACGGAAGGAAAAGACCGATTTTAAAATTTACTCCTGCATTTTTATTATTATGTTATTTACAATTTGCATGTTCTTCAAGAATGTTAATTTGTCACTTATTGTAAAATGACTCGCTTTAAAATGTAAAGATTTCAAAATTTACGATAGGAAATAAATTAAAGCAAAGGACCGCCAAAAATCGATTGTTTAATACATCGTTAAGTATTCATGTTTCGAGTAAAAAAATGAGAGCTCATATTACTTATAGTATATAAATACCAAATGTTGCATGTTTATACTATGCTTTTCAAGTTAGTTTTTCTTATCTTAAGATTCCATCCAATTTTTCTTAATTATTTAGTAAGTTTTTGAAATAACCGAGTTGCTTTTCAACAAACAAAGTAAAAATGTTCAATTTTAATCAAGTTCAGCTAATGAAAACGCGTCAACTAAATTTCTAGGCTTCCAATTAATTTGAAACCAAAACTCTACTGTCGAAATCTAATATATGTATCTAAATATTTTCTTATCCTGCAGAAATACGTCTTGTGTGTGCTTACTTAACCAAACAGATCATGTAGGAAATTAGAGTTAATATACTTGTATATATTATAAATAGGAAAATTAGGCAACCAAAACGGTACTTATCTGCATGTTCCGTCGAGCGCTCGATGGGTGCAGGTATCTTCTTCTACCAACGTAGAACAGCTGGTTGTTTTACTCGTACATAAAAATCAATCACACACAAAAACCTCGACGGCAGAAATTATAAAATAAAATAAAAACTTTTCCTTACAGCGAAGCGTATTTCGCTCTCTCCTTATCAATTATTTAGTAATAATAAAGTTTGTTAAAAAAAAATATCCATAAACGAAAAATGCTTTCTTCTGGCTTTTCTTCTCCCTTCTTCAGGCGGGTGAGTTTAAACTTATGCAGTCGTATATACACACACACACAACGGTCCTTTCTCTTCTTTACTCTCTTTGCTCAGATTCTTTCTCTTTCTCCTCCTTTTTCCTTACGATTCCTTCACAATAGAATGAACGAAAGTTGAATAGTGGTGTGTTTTACTTTTGTTATTATTGTGGTTGGGTTTATCCTTTTAGTATTTAATTCGGATTAAATTCAAAATCTGTCGCACGAATATCACAGCTTTCTTATAGCATTTTATTATAAGATTTGTACTGAAGGCGTATTATATCTTTATCTTATTAATTGGTTCTTATCATCTTCTTTCCAACATTAACTCGGCGATATTATTCCTAAGCGCACACATGGAGATTTTAGGTATTTACATTTATTGTTGTTACGAAAATAGCAACGATAACCGTTCTCTGCCGTACTGCACACCTCACGCGTTGTGTTCAACGTGGAAAATTTCACTAAATTTGGTTGAATTCCCCCTGCGTTTATGCTACGTCGTTGCGATGTTTCGACGGTTGTCGTAGTTTATCAATATTTACAAATTCATCAAATTACACTTTTTCCAAACAGGTTATAATATATACATTTAAATTAGGCCGTCAATTTTGCGTTTCCGTCCATTTCGCCAGTTTTCTAGCAACTAACTCTTTATTTATAAATATCACTTTCTTTTCTTCGCACCTGAACGGAACAATCCACTTTGCTTTGCACTTTTTATAATTATCGTTTATTTTTTCACAATATTTCACTGTCTTTTACGCGAGAAACTTTTCCACGTGTCTCGGCGATATTTTGATCAGTCCCCAATCTCCTCTGCACCCCCAACTGATCTTCCCTGAATCAAACCGGTCACGAGGCAAACGGAATTTTGTGGGGACGCGATCGACCACTGCTAAAATTCTCCGCTTTTTCGACTTCTCGCACTGCACGCGTAACTCACGCCAAGCGTTTGGCCTCTCCGCTCGCTTGATTTTTGATTAGAAGACTCATATTTAATATGATCGTCTTACCGTTTAAATTAAATATTACAAAATTTACTATAAACTAAGATGGAACCCGATGTATCTTGCGGCGCAGAAGTGAATCCATCCGCAACTTCTTCACATTAGCGGACACACAGCACGACCCGTCTTCTACCCACGGAGGTTTCTTTTCCCGACTCCCTTTTTCTCTACGCGGCGTCCGCGCTGTCTGGCGGTTTCGAGCAGACTCCCCCGGATCTCAATCGAATTCCTCGTTTGTGAAACGAAGCATGAGACTCGACTTGCCGACGCCACTCTCCCCGATAATTCAAATTTTCAATGTTGTTATGTAGTTATCACCCATTTTTCACGATTTACGACGCAATAGCATGCAAATTTCGCAAGCACAATTTAATATTCTCCACACTCAAGCAACTACGACACTTTATGGGCAAGTAGAACAATACGATCACATTCAGAAAGGGGAAAATCACACGATTGGAGGTTTTTGTTGCTATCAAATGTACTTTTTCCATATCATTTGTAGTATATGACGGCGGTATTTGCAATTTCCATTTTCACTGTCTTTTGTAGATTCGATTAAGTTATCAATTGAAAGCAATTTTTCGTTTATGATGATTAGGTGGGAAAAATCGGAAGAATTAGGCAGGCTCACGTTAATTACCGGCAAACAAAACAATTTTTAATTGATATTATGGTTGGAATGGGTAAAATTTGACAAATTTTAAGGGGTTTAAATGATACAATGATTTTATCGTTCATATAATTAAAGGGGTTAGCCGTTTCGTTCTAAGCATTTGTATACCGCGTTACACCGCAATTCGTTAAATTATCTTCAAAAGATATTGTAATAAGATACTACACATTAGAAATTTTAAACAGTTTTAGAATTTTGTTTCCCGGGGGTTAAGTACAAAAGAAATTTTCTTGACTTATTTTTCATGTGAAAAAAAAAAAGAAAAGCAGCGAGTGTTGCGATGGGGAAGGTGACTGAATGGTTACTCCTTGTTAAATTGAGTTTGTGCTGTGTGCCTGTGGCAGCGCTGGCTTTTAGAGCCATAGCTCCTCGGTTATTACAGGGCAGCTAATTTTCTCGCGATCACAAGGCAATGCGGATTGCGAAAAAGGAGCTTTGGCTTTGGCGTCGGGACTAGAGATGACGGACACTAAAAGAAAACACAATTGACAGACGGACAGACCGACTTATGTTTTGTTTGGCCGGAAGTATACAACCTTGCGCGTTTTTTTGAAAATATATGCGGACGGACAAACAGACGTGCCCAATTATCTATCGGCGCAGGTCTTTCGCGTGGTATATCCCCACTTCTTTTCCCGATGGATCCGTTATCAGGTAACGGTTAGGTCCCATTACCTTCTTTATGCGGCTTTTCAAGAATTGCCTGTCCAGCTTGGCGTTGTAATGCCCCGCGGCGTCACTTTGGCGGAAATTTCGCCGGAAAACTTCATCTCCTTCTTTGAAATTAGCAGATCGTGACCGGAGATTGTACTGCGCTTCATTTGCACTGCCTGCGGCCTTAATCTTCCATCCGATTTGTTGGCGGAGGTCTCCTAAACGTTCGTGGGGCTCCAGCGCAACGACGGGGTCTCCCAAACACTTTAATTGCCGTAACAGCCGGTATGATTTACCGTGGCAAATCATGTGCTGTCCAAAGGCGGCAAAGTAAGGGGCGACACCGGTGACGGAATGATACGAGGATCGCAGAGCGCATGTGATGGCATACAATCGCCGATCCCAATCCTTTTGAGATGGGTGGACGTAAGAACGGATCGCGGCCAATAGGGTGCGGTTCAACCGTTCTGATGCGTTGGACTGAGGAGAGTATATGGGCGTCAGTTGGTGTTCAACGCCATACTGCTCAAGTAGGCTCTTAAACTGCCGAGACCGGAACTGTACTCCATTATCTGAGTACACACTCTTTGGAACACCGAACACATGGAATACCCGGTTCTCTAAGAATTTCACGATCAATGGAGTTGTGAATTTACGGATAGGTTCCACCATTGGGAACTTTGAGAGCTGATCTAGAACGACTATAGCTCCGATGGGTCCCATGGAAGACCGAGGATATGGACCGAGTAGATCGATGTATAGACGCTGGAATACGCGTTCTGGGACGTTGAGTTGACCCATAGGAGGTCGAAGAGGCTGGTTGGGCGCTTTGGTGCCTTTACAGGTCTCACAGGCGCTCACGTAGTCTTTGACCTGGGATGCCATTTTAGGCCAAAAGAAGTATTTCTTGAGTCGCCGTAATGTTCGACCGTAACCTCCGTGAGCACTTAAAGGATGGTCATGTGCGCGGAAGATCAGATGTTGTGTCATTTCCTCCGGTACCCAGAGTTTCCAAGACTCTTCTTCCTGCCATGGATCACCAGTGGCGTATTCATTTCGTCTGTACACGTAGCCGTCTATTACCTTCAAATCAGGCAGCTGTGTTTGTTGGGTCGCTATGGTTTGCCTCAACTCTTTGTAGCTGTCTGATTCGAAATGTGGGCTGTCCAAATCTATTTCGATGGGGTCCTCGTCATTTATTGTCAATTCGGCTCCCTCTGGGGAAAACATCCGTGAGAGAGTGTCGGGTACGATGTTCTAGGTCCCTTTCCGATGTCTGATGGAGAACTTGAACCCTTGCAGTTTAAGAGCCCATCTAGCTAGGCGTCCATTTAGATCTGCCTGGTTCATCAACCATTGTAGTGACGCGTGGTCCGTGATGATCTTGAATTGGTGGCCCTCGATATAAGGTCGGAATTTCTTCACAGCCATTACCGCTGCCAAACATTCTTGCTCGGAAACAGTATAGTTTCTTTGGGCCGAATTCAGCTTGTTGGACATGAAGGCGATGGGAGCTTCCTCTCCTTCGTCGGTCAATTGCACCAGCACGGCTCCTACTCCATGTTGACTTGCGTCACAATGAATGGAGAAGGGCTTCGTGAAGTCGGGGCTGTGCAAAACAGGAGCTGATGTGAGGGCTTGTTTAAGCTCTTCAAATGCCTTTCGGCTGAGTTCGGTCCAAACGAACTTCCCTTTCCGCAACATGTCTGTCAGGGGCGCTCAAACTGTTGCATAATTCCGAACAAACCTTCGGTACCAACCGCACACACCAAGGAAACGTCGTAGCTGCTTCACAGTTTTTGGTAAGGGGAACTCATCAATCGCACGAGTTTTGTCTGGATCCGTTTTGATAGTGCCATGTCCTATGACATGTCCTAGGTATCGGACTTCTTTCATGACAAACTTACTTTTCTGTACGTTGATGGTGAGTCCCGCCTTACTGATGTGCAGGGCTACTTCTTGTAGAAGTAGGAGGTGTTGATCGAAGGTTTCCGTGATGAGTAACAGATCATCAAGGTACACGAACACTTGGTGTTTTAGGTGAGGTGGGATGACCTTGTCCATCAACCGAGTCATCGTTTGCGGCGCGTTACACAAGCCAAAGGGCATTGTTACGAACTGATATAATGGTCGTCCAGGCACTGTGAAGGCGGTCTTGTCCCTCGAGCCCTCATCGAGTGGAATTTGCCAGAAGGCGTCTTTTAGGTCGAGACTGGTGATATAATTGGCTTTCGGCAGTCTCCCTAGTATTCCATCGATGAGTGGAAGAGGGTACGCGTCCTTGATGGTAACCGCGTTTACCTTACGGGCATTCAGACAGAGGCGGACTTTACCTGGCTTCACAACCAAGGTTACCGGTGACGACCAGGCACTTTGGGACTCTTCTATGACCCCCAACTCGAGCATCCTATCTAGCTCCGCATACACCAATTTCTCCATGGCCGGCGAGATGGCGTAGTGTCTCTGTTTAATCGGTTTACTATCGCCAACGTCGATGGCGTGTGAGACTAGGGTGGTGCGGCCAAGGCCTTGGGTAGCGTAAGATGGGAAAGCAGCGATGGATGCTTCCAGGCGTTGCCGTTGGTTAGGCGTCAGGTCATGTCTATCGGGAGTAGAAGTGATTTCGTTGACATTTCTGGTGTTTAAAGACAAATCTGTGAATAAATCGGAGGCAGGTCCAAAGCGAAGGATGAAATCGACGCCAAGGTATACATTCTGAGTCAAAGACGGGATAATGTAAAACGTAATATCCTTCGTCTGACCCCTGAACGTCACGGGTGTGGTTAGTTTACCTCGTATAGGGTGTTTGGTGCCATCAGCTGTACTGATTTCAGTGCGCCAGGATTTAATCAAGTTCGGATAGTCTTGGAGCACCTTAGAGCCAAAGCTCGAGGCAAGACAACTGATACTGGCACCCGTGTCGATCAATGCAAACACGGTCTCGCCCAACACTTTAATTGGATGATAAGGTCTGATCTCATTCTCAGTAACCTCCGAGATGTTACAAGAGTTTAAGGTTTGACGGCAGATGCGCACTCTCTTGCGGAAATCCCGCCAACGACGGGTTGACCATTTTGTCGTGCGCGGGCGGGAAGTGACTACTTCGGAAGCAAATATTCGCTCTCGAGCCACCCGATATTCCTGCAGTCGAACATGATAAGGTTTTAGAGTGCGTAATTGAGGCTGGCGGGGTTCTTCTGGCAGTGACTGTGATGGTCGCTTCAAGATTGTTGTTGGTGAGGTCTCCGGAAGAGAGTGAACATCCGCAGTCATAGTGGTCATGGCTGGTGGGTTAACGTCAGGTTTGTAGGGGTGAACAGCTGGCTGAGGAGCTACTGCGGGGGCTTCGAGTACCGCTGAGGTGGTCGGGTACTCGCTCGTCCATTTTTTGGAGTGGCACCATCTGGGTAGTCCGGAACATAGGTGTTCGACTCCGTGTGATCTTCCAGATTTGTGTTGTTGCAATTTGGTGCCACTTCTGCAATTTCACCTCGCGGACCTGTCCTTGCATGTAGGTAGGGCCGTTCGTGGAGGTCTTCTTCAAGCCTCTCTAATCGACTCACGAACCTCAGTAGTGCTTCCATGTTCTGCAGGTCCGAGTTTACAACATGGCAACGAAGTTCCGGCTTTAGATTGCGTTTCAAGACCCGCAGCAGTTGGGTGGAAGACATCGGCTCTGACAACTCGTCATTCAGCCGCAGGATATCGGCTCGATATTGATGAAAAGACTCGTCCGGACGCTGCCATCTAGCATGGATCTTGTCCAGTACTAATTCGTCCATATCTACCGTAGGATACTCCATGCGGAGTACCTCCTTCAACCGGGTCCAGCGCATTGATGGTGGGGCAGAATGTATCCTCCAGTATGTCTCAAGTGCTGCTCCCCTAAGCAGCATTGGTAAATATCCTGCCAGCATCATGTAGTCGCCCCCGACCAATGAAAACTTCCAAGTTCAGGCCGTTTGGCTCCCCGCTAAAATGAAGGTTCCAACCCTGTACAATGCTGGGGATATGCTTCGGTTTCAGCATATAGGGTTGTTCCTGCGGAGCCACTGGACCTAGAGTCGGTGGTGGTACTTGGTTGAGTCGTGGCGGAAGATCCCAGGAGTTCCAAGGCTGATATCGAGATGGTGGATCCGGATCTTCAGACGGATAGTAATCAGTTCTCCGAATCTTGGTTGGATGGTTTATGGTTGGCTCCTGAGGACGGCGTGCCGATCTGTGTCGTTGTAGTGTCGACTCGGTTTGTTTACAGCGCCATATGAAGGAGTATATACGATCCACTTCAGTGTAACAATCACCACAGATTTGGTCTGGTGAATCATCTCCAAAAGTGATGTTTATGTTGATGGACTCCTTCAGGAAGTCGACTACAAAAATCCTCCTCGCTTCATCGACGAAACTATCGCTCAGCGGATACATTTCTTCGCTGCTCTGTAGGCAAAGTCTACATGTGTTTAGAAAATCCATTATGTAGTCAAAAGGTTTAAACCCTAATTAGAAATAAATTAATGAATAAAAATTAAATACTGACAAGACAAAAAATGTTAAGAAAAAGTGGCCGAAAGTGGCGAGCTATAAACATTCCTCACAAAAAAACCAAAGTGTATGAAAAGTTTTAATCGTTATCAAAAAATTTTACTTTATCAAAAAAAAATATAATAGGTCTTTCCTTTCCGTCCTTCCTCCCAAGTATGGACACCAATGGCACAATCCTTCTAGAGCGTTTCAGGGACACTCACTTGAAATTTCTTTTGTACTTAACCCCCGGGAAACAAAATTCTAAAACTGTTTAAAATTTCTAATGTGTAGTATCTTATTACAATATCTTTTGAAGATAATTTAACGAATTGCGGTGTAACGCGGTATACAAATGCTTAGAACGAAACGGCTAACCCCTTTAATTATATGAACGATAAAATCATTGTATCATTTAAACCCCTTAAAATTTGTCAAATTTTACCCAAAAATTGTTTTGTTTGCCGGTAATTAACGTGAGCCTGCCTAATTCTTCCGATTTTTCCCACCTAATTACGCCTAATCATCATAAACGAAAAATTGCTTTCAATTGATAACTTAATCGAATCTACAAAAGACAGTGAAAATGGAAATTGCAAATACCGCCGTCATATACTACAAATGATATGGAAAAAGTACATTTGATAGCAACAAAAACCTCCAATCGTGTGATTTCCCCCTTTCTGAATGTGATCGTATTGTTCTTCTTGCCCATAAAGTGTCGTAGTTGCTTGAGTGTGAAGAATATTAAATTGTGCTTGCGAAATTTGCATGCTATTGCGTCGTAAATCGTGAAAAATGGGTGATAACTACATAACAACATTGAAAATTTGAATTATCGGGGAGAGTGGCGTCGGCAAGTCGAGTCTCATGCTTCGTTTCACAAACGAGGAATTCGATTGAGATCCGGGGGAGTCTGCTCGAAACCGCCAGACAGCGCGGACGCCACGTAGAGAAAAAGGGAGTCGGGAAAAGAATCCTCCGTGGGTAGAAGACGGGTCGTGCTGTGTGTCCGCTAATGTGAAGAAGTTGCGGATGGACTCACTTCTGCGCCGCAAGATACATCGGGTTCCATCTTAGTTTATAGTAAATTTTGTAATATTTAATTTAAACGGTAAGACGATCATATTAAATATGAGTCTTCTAATCAAAAATCAAGCGAGCGGAGAGGCCAAACGCTTGGCGTGAGTTACGCGTGCAGTGCGAGAAGTCAAAAAAGCGGAGAATTGTAGCAGTGGTCGATCGCGTCCCCACAAAATTCCGTTTGGCTCGTGACCGGTTTGATTCAGGGAAGATCAGTTGGGGGTGCAGAGGAGATTGGGGACTGATCAAAATATCGCCGAGACACGTGGAAAAGTTTCTCGCGTAAAAGACCGTGAAATATTGTGGAAAAATAAACGATAATTATAAAAAGTGCAAAGCAAAGTGGATTGTTCCGTTCAGGTGCGAAGAAAAGAACGTGATATTTATAAATAAAGAGTTAGTTGCTAGAAAACTGGCGAAATGGACGGAAACGCAAAATTGACGGCCTAATTTAAATGTATATATTATAACCTGTTTGGAAAAAGTGTAATTTGATGAATTTGTAAATATTGATAAACTACGACAACCGTCGAAACATCGCAACGACGTAACATAAACGCAGGGGGTATTCAACCAAATTTAGTGAAATTTTCCACGTTGAACACAACGCGT
This sequence comes from Odontomyia ornata, assembly GCA_963969285.1. Lineage (NCBI taxonomy): Eukaryota > Metazoa > Arthropoda > Insecta > Diptera > Stratiomyidae > Odontomyia > Odontomyia ornata. Next base: position 242,374,894 of record OZ017740.1, on the reverse strand, counting down.
GAGGTGTGCAGTACGGCAGAGAACGGTTATCGTTGCTATTTTCGTAACAACAATAAATGTAAATACCTAAAATCTCCATGTGTGCGCTTAGGAATAATATCGCCGAGTTAATGTTGGAAAGAAGATGATAAGAACCAATTAATAAGATAAAGATATAATACGCCTTCAGTACAAATCTTATAATAAAATGCTATAAGAAAGCTGTGATATTCGTGCGACAGATTTTGAATTTAATCCGAATTAAATACTAAAAGGATAAACCCAACCACAATAATAACAAAAGTAAAACACACCACTATTCAACTTTCGTTCATTCTATTGTGAAGGAATCGTAAGGAAAAAGGAGGAGAAAGAGAAAGAATCTGAGCAAAGAGAGGAAAGAAGAGAAAGGACCGTTGTGTGTGTGTGTATATACGACTGCATAAGTTTAAACTCACCCGCCTGAAGAAGGGAGAAGAAAAGCCAGAAGAAAGCATTTTTCGTTTATGGATATTTTTTTTTAACAAATTTTATTATTACTAAATAATTGATAAGGAGAGAGCGAAATACGCTTCGCTGTAAGGAAAAGTTTTTATTTTATTTTATAATTTCTGCCGTCGAGGTTTTTGTGTGTGATTGACTTTTATGTACGAGTAAAACAACCAGCTGTTCTACGTTGGTAGAAGAAGATACCTGCACCCATCGAGCGCTCGACGGAACATGCAGATAAGTACCGTTTTGGTTGCCTAATTTTCCTATTTATAATATATACAAGTATATTAACTCTAATTTCCTACATGATCCGTTTGGTTAAGTAAGCCCACACAAGACGTATTTCTGCAGGACAAGAAAATATTTAGATACATATATATATTACATGAGCCAGCCACCGGGTAATTAATAATCCTTTTTCTGTTTCAGGTGACGTCATGGGTTGAGTGGCCCAAGCAGAGTGCCTTTTAATGGCATAGATTTATGCAATCCAATTGTATAATTCTATGACATGAATTGGTCACCGGGGTACTCCCCTTCTGATGGGAAAGTTCATATAATTCAAGTTGTATGAGTTTTCCACTCAGAAGAGGAATACCTGGCCACTTCAACAAGCTATCAATGGATTTATTCCGGTTGGGTGGGTATGAAGTGGCTCCACCACCACCCGGTTGCCCCTCTTTCATTTGTGGGCCATGAACTTCGTTGGGTAATGACGAGGTCAACCCCAAGTTCGCCTTTCTTCTCAGGTTTCACTTGTTCTAGTAACAAGTACGTCTCCTTTGGTGAGGTTATCTACAACTTTGCGACTTTCGTCGGCTTTTATTTTGACCTGAAAGCAATTCGTGAATGCGAAATGTTTTGTAGTGGGTCCTCGTGCCGGGGAAACGAACCCGTCCCACGACACCGCAATGCTAGCCTGCCAGCGCATTCACGCGTCTCCGGACGAGGGCATTCTCGGCAGAAACCGACACCTTCCTCTGCCGAGGCAGCAGAACATCGCTGCAGTCCTTCACGGATTTTATTGAAAACTCTTATTCACTACAATGTTGCGGCTCTGGTCGCCGGACGCACCGTTGAACAAGCGCAACTTAGGCTAGGTATGCTAATGCGCCGAGTGAGGGACTGGATGACTGCTCGCGGGCTCAGTTTAGCACTGGAGAAAACCGAAGTGGTCATCTTGACAAAAAAGAGAATCCCTAGAGTAAGGATGATCAGTATTGGAGATATACAGATCGAATCGAAGCCAGCGGTGAAGTACCTGGGGCTACTGATCGACTCGAAGATGAGTTTCTCTGAGCAAATCAGGGCAACGGCTGAGAAGGCTGCTTCGGGAATATCGGCCCTGAGTCGACTTATGGCCAACGTAGGGGGACCCAGCCCATCAAGAAGACACCTCTTGATGAGTGCTGTAGGGTCAGTGATACTGTACGGAGCAGAGGTATGGGGCGACGCTCTCAGCAAGGAGGTATACCGAAAACGATTGGCACAGGTACAGAGAAGAGGAGCACTGAGAATTGCATCTTCGTATCCAACAGTCTCCGACTCGGTGGTGAGAGTGATTGCAGGCGTGATACCTGTCGCCCTCCTTGCTAGAGAGCGCCGCGCTATTTACCTGCGCTGAAACGAGGATGCGAGGGAGATGATTGTCCGCGAGGAGAGACAACGCTCGCTCAACGATTGGCAGCAGTCTTGGGTGAATCGCACGAAGGGAAGGTGGACTGCGCGCCTCATCCCGGATGTGAGACCGTGGCTAAATCGAAGGCATGGTGAGACTGACTTCTATCTGACCCAGCTTTTGAGCGGGCACGGGTGTTTTCAGTCTTACCTGCACAAGATCGGCAAGTCACGGTCTTGCCCAGGAGAGGAGGACAATGCCTGTCACACATTTTTTGCGTGTACCAAATGGGCCAGGCTGCGAAGGGAACTCTACAGGGAGACGGGAGAGCTCACCCCGGATAATATAGTTGCGGTGATGCTCGAATCGGTTGACAAATGGAACCAGGTGGCACATTATGCTCGGGCAGTCCTAATATATAAAAGGGACTCACAGCAGCCGGAGGCACTGGGGCTGGGGGATCGCTCTTCTGGCAATTCCTCTTCCCCCCTCCCCTCCCGCTAGGAAAGGGACTCCCCAGCTTGAAGGCACCCCACGGCGTAACAAAACGAGACCTGGCCCGAAGTAATGTGTCAAACGGTTCCAGGCTAGGTTCTCAGATTGACAGGGGAGGTGTTTAGTGGGTAGTCCAAAGGTATCCTCCACGGGAGTCCCACACTGCCAGACTCGGCGGGCATAAATGCCTTCACCTCCCTACCACAAAAAAAAACGTATAGAAATAGTCTTTCACTTAAAAACCTCTCTGATTCTTATCTTTTACGTAAAGAGTGAAGGCATCCACAGGAAACGGAGTGCTTGGAGTCAGTGAAGCTTTGCTTCCAGTTTTCATCCGCGTGCACCACTGTATACGAACAATGGTACGAAGGTTATAAGCCCGGATTAGCTGCAGGGTGCACAAAGACCGGTTGTAACCCCCTTTCTGTCTTTTTTCAGGCCGCGCTTACCGGACCCAACAGCCCAGACGAGGAGCCTGACAGCAACACCAGAACTCTGGAAGCGATGTGCACTAAGCCCAGCCTGGAAGAGGCGCTCCGCGCTGCTCCGTTAGTGAGTTCCCGACCGATACCAAGGTACCAGAGGAAAAGGGAGCCAACTCAGAAACCGAAGTCAACCCCGGAGCCCACCCCCCGGGATCCCACTCAAGGCACGCGACGATCAATCACCCTCGAGACATACTTAGCCCGCCTGACAGCCCCGTTGGACGTAGCGGACAGGGAGACACCGGAGGAAACGAAGCGTGGAGGTAAACGTGTAAGGCTGCGGCAGGAGCTGGGCAACCTACGGTGCCTCGCGAGAGGCGTGATTTCTGACGAGGAGCGGGAGTTCTTCACGGCCCGGGCCAGGGCACTCAAGAAGCAAATCAAGGAGGAGCGTAGAAGCAGGCTAGCGGTGACAGCCAGAATCCAGCGCTACCGGCCAAACGAGTCCCAGAAGCATCAAATAGGTGTTGAACGTTAAAAGAGAATAAAGAATTGCTTTAATAAAACGCAAAATAAAAGTTCTTCTTATTTCTAAAGGACAGCGCTTTCTCCCCCTAGGTATCAAGGTTTGCGTGATGAGGTGCGATCGCCACGCCAACACAGGCAGGGTGGTTGCATACCTGTAACTATTGGCGCAGCTGGATTTTGATTCCGAACAGCTCCAGTATAACGAACGTGTTGTGGAGCGACCAGTTATTGAATAGAATAATTGGTGTTTCAGACGGAATTAGAACCTTTTCTTACCACTCTTGAGGTTATAACATTCATTCACACGATTGATATCTAGGTGGTCGTCCTTTAGATTAAGATTGTGCCTGGGAGGTCATCCTTGAAATATCCGAGTCTTCAAGGAGGAGGAAGGAGGATGAAGGTACAGTAAAAAAAGAGAGAGGAATTTGATAGCTACGTGAACGAATGAACGATGAACGTCAGAGAACTAGGCAGGTACATCAATCAACTCCGGAAAAAACCAGCGGACTCGTGCTCCGAAGTGGAAGAACTCATTTTACCCCTAAAAATAAATCGGAAACTTTTCCTTCTGATTTACACTCACAGGTTAAGCGAGAACCTGCATCTACGAGTAAAGAGTCAATCCTTGAATTCACTGACTGTTGATCAGTTATATTTTAGCCATTTGGAGCAGATCAATCAATTCCGTGAACAGACAGCGCAGTTTAGGGAAGAGATCAAACATTTTAGTGGGAGTGCGTTTGGCCATAGTCTTTAAAAACTTTGATTACTTCACACGACTGGAAACTGACATTGGGAGCGAGCTAGTTTCGTAGCGAGGCGTGGACGAGCATAAAAAAAAATAATTAATTCCACAGAAGTTGAATGAAACACACTTTTAACAGGAAAACAATTATTACTTTATTATTTCACTCGCGTTACCGTCGTTTACGTAAATTACATAGATTGACTGGAGGCGACGTCATGTATGCGAGAAGTTTAAATAGATGATTTTTGCTGACGCTATGTCTGCGGTCAGACATGTGTCGTTTCCGAAATCTTCACGTTGCATTTTCCTGAATGAGGCAAATGCAACGTTTGCAGTAAATCTTCAACAGAAATGTTATTTTTCATAGGGTTTTCAATTACCGGATACATGACTTCTCCCCCCTTTGGAAGAGAATCCTCCTGAATTCTATAAATGTTTTCATTTTTTTCTATTACATTTTTAAATGATTTTAACATGCTTTTGTTTCTTTTGAAATTCACAAACATCCATAAAGCCAAATTTATTAAAATGATAGAAATGATTGCAAAAGTGATATAATTTATATTTGTATGTATTTTCAAATGGTTTATGTGTTTTACATTTTCTATATTTTTCAAAACAATGTCTTTAAAGCTAATTTTTTTGTAAAATTATAGGTTTCATCATCCATGTAAAAGTATCTATCTACAAATTTTTCATTATTGTTACTGAACGTTTTGTTTAAAATTTTTACAGTACAATTATTTATGACTAACAAGTAATTTCCATTTAATCTTATTTTTCTATCATCGCAATAGTTGATAATTACTTCACCTTTTAAGTTTTTACATATTATTGTATTTTCTTCTATTTTTCTTATTTCCGTTTCTATATTCTTGGTCAATTTACAATTGTTATTCGTAATACAATTATTTAAGGGTTTAAGTTCATCATAATGATATCTAGTTGAATTCATTTCAATAACAAATTGGTCTTTAAGGACGATTTCGAGATTGTCTTCATTAGGCATTGCTATAATTACTTTATAATCAATAAGTTTATAAGAGTCTGGAATTTTCATCGCAAGAATAATCGTATCATCGTCATGTTTCAAGAGTCCAGTTTGTACGTGTTTTAGTTTGTAAAAGTCGAGTTTTGTTTCTTTAATTTCGTTTGCAGTCAATAAGCTAGGAGGGATAATGCCATGTCTGATCAGTCCTACATTGTCTATCAATTGATTTAATTTGTCCTTTAACATTTCAATTTTGAAAATTTGGTCCAATTTTACCTGAAGTTTAATAATATTCTTTTCATTTTCAGTCGTCTCTTGGTACGTTTTAATTATCCTATTTCTATCTGATTCAATAATATGCTTTAAAGTTGTAGTGGAATCATTAAGAAAAGAATTTATTTCAATTTGCTTGTTTAAATTTGTAATTTCTTCTTTCTGGTTTCCTTTACCTAATTGTTTCGAAATGATCAAATATGACATGACGATCTTCATCATTCATTGTGCCGAAAAGAAATTTTTGTGCTGTCCCTACTAAGTTAATAAGTCCTCTTCTTTGTCTATTTGTGGGATTTATAGCAGATAATTTTGCATGTAAGTTTTCTATTTCATTTTGAATGAAAGGGTCGTTAATGATTCCTTGATTTTTCAAGTTATCATCAGCTGTGTTTATTGTTGATTTAATCTCGTCAATGTTAATGATATGTAAAATAGTCCTGGTCGTCATTATTAATTCAGTTTGTCCTAAATTTGTCGTTGTGTATCCGTTTATGTCACTAATGGATTCAGTAAAATGTCCCAGTGGTTGACTGAACAAATGCAAAAATACAGATGAATACCGCGATTAGGATCTGTAATTTATTCATAGAAGTTTTGCTTGTACTATTTCTATTATCATTTTCTGTCTAAAATAAGGCATTTTTTCCTGCGAAAAGTCAAATTCTTGGTTTCTACTAATATACTCAGCGAACATACAACTAAACACTCTTCAGTCACTTCCGTTAGTTTGTTTTGGAATATTCTTTACATGTTCTTTTATAAATTCACCCTATTTAAAGGTTGATTTAATTTGTCAAGTGATTCTTCGATTAGATAATTTTCTAAGATAGTTAGGGCAATGGTATTATGGTTGACCAGTGAATCGTAGTATTTTATGGAATTATTTTTGTGATTTATTGCAGCTAAGCACCAGTGGTTCTTTTGAAAGTGTACTGGAACCAATATTATATCGAAAGTGAATAGATTAACTCGCCTTGTCCATTTGCGGACTGCAATATACCCTGCTCCCAGTAACCGGGGTAGGAAGAATGTGTTCATAGCATAAATTTTTGGCATGTTTCCAGAACTGTGTATTTCACTACGTTCGGCTAGTAATCTGAGGTAAAAATTTATTATGTTATCGTTTAACCAGTTTAAATCTTTCAATGTTTGGATGTCCTCTCGTGTTATATTTAAATTGAATTTGGAAACTAGAACTTCATTTTTAGGTTCTTTCTGAATTGCGTTTTCTAGGACTAATTTCTGGCCCTCATTAAAACTTTCACCCTTTTCGGTAATATTTGATTTTTTTTATGGCTGCAGGCTTACAATCAAAATCTATTTCTTTACTTTTATCCGAATACTTTAGCTCCTTTTTAATATTTGTTGGGTGGATGTTGTTTAACTTTGTTTTCCTGTATTTAGGCAGATGTTTAAGTCTTGCAGCTTTATAATTTTTTATAAATCCTACCGACTGCGCCAGTTTCGTAGCGAGGCGTGGGCGAGCATAAAAAAATAATTAATTCCACAGAAGTTGAATGAAACACACTTTTAACAGGAAAACAATTATTACTTTATTATTTCACTCGCGGTACCGTCGTTTACGTAAATTACATAGATTGACTGGGGGCGACGTCATGTATGCGGGAAGTTTAAATAGATGATTTTTGCTGACGCTATGTCTGCGGTCAGACCTGTGTCGTTTCCGAAATCTTCACGTTGCATTTTCCTGAATGAGGTAAATGCAACGTTTGCAGTAAATCTTCAACAGAAATGTTATTTTTCATAGGGTTTTCAATTGCCGGATACATGACTAGCCCGTCCTCAAGTGTGTCCGTGGATTTGACTGTTGACCAGATAAGGAAGCCGAAGTTAAGGATTTCACGAGCACTATGGCAGATTATGGGAAGGTTGCAAAGTTAATGGGACAGATGATTCCCTTGTTTTCTGGGGCACCCAGTCCTACCATGGTGCTTGATCTGCAAACATTCATTGGTTGCAGTAAGCAGGTATGAAAATGCCTTAGTAATCAGGAGCGCGTTGCGTTTATGCCGATTTTTCCTACCCGTCTGCGAGGTGAAGCTTATCAGCTGATATCCTCTAACTTCCCGTCCACTTTGGAGGTGGCGGAAGAATTACTGAACCGGGTATATTTACCAAGAGAAACTTATCAGGAGCTGGTTAATAGTTTAATAACAGCAAAGCAAAGTCCTTCGGAGACCGTTCTAGCCTACACATCTCGTCTTAGGCAAATTCTTAAACGTTGCCAAGAAGCAGCAGCAGTTAAATATGGATCGGAAGCGAGTAAGATTGCAAATGCACAATTAGAGGACTTTGCGATGAATGCTTTTGGAAGTGGAGTAGTTAATCCTCAGCTTTGTCAGTACCTTTTGATGTTAGAGAAATGCACCTTTGAGGAGCTTGTAACTAAAGGGCTGAACATGGTGAAACTGCAAAAGGGAGTTTTCTTTTTGCAGAACAGTGCATCACAAGCAATTCCGCAAATGATGCAAGTTCAACCCCCATTCAATAATTGGATGATGAACCAGCACGTGATGGCTCCTCAGCAGGCAATTTACTCACATAATCCCTATGCGATACCTTTTCAGTCACAGGTTGGACCACAAGCGGTGATAGCACCAGAGAAGGATCCCCAATTGAAATCATCAAAATTCACCAAGGGTCCGAGAATAATTTGTAATTTTTGTCATAAACGGGGCCACACATACTCCGATTGTTACTCTCGGAAGAATACTCCCTATTGTTCCACCTGTAAGCAATATGGTCACGATCAAAAGGATTGTCAGGTGAAATCCGCCACTAGTCATCGGGCCAGTAAGGAGAACCCAAGAGTATACAGTATCTTGGTGAAGTATGATTTTTGTGGTTGCAGAGGACATGATTTGGAAGCTTGTTTCCAAAAGAAACGGTGGGATTCCAAGCTCCAGGGAAATGAGGCACAGTCGAGTTGGAAATCTCTGGCTCGACTTTAATTAAACAGTCAAATAATCAAAAATCGGAAACGAAGATGGAAGCTAGGGTCACGGACGAGTGCATGGACAATCAAAAAAACAAAGAAAACACGTATCGCGGTACTAGTCTGGCAACAGCTGCACTGGCTTTAGATATAGGAATACAAAAGAAGACCACATTTACTGAAGTCAGTATTATAAATAAGTCAGCTATTAGGGACACGTGCCCAATAAATGTTCAGCGTAAGCTCATTTTGCAAAGTCCGTTTGGGGAGGGTGAAACCCTTGGTACAACGCAAGGCAATTTCGAACTCCCTACTAGGTTCCCATGTACTTTTCAAGTGGTCGAGAATATTCAGGGACTATTTAATGATGGTCTTTTGGGAAACGACTTCCTCTTAAGGAACTGTAATGTCGAAGGTCCAAGTAAATCACTCACGTTTCCTCGCACGGAAGTAAATAGTAATGATTTCTCGGTCCCTATTGAGAGCCAAGTAGAGGCGGAAGGGTCACATCACGTACAGGTTTTGGCTGAGGTGTCTGATAACGTCAACGCGTTGTCGTTTGGAGCGACGCAGAACGAGACATTTTTAACAGATCGGGATCATGTGGTGACTCATAATCCTGCCAAAGAGGATTCAAGGGTTACAAAAACCGCTGATGGAACCTATGAGGTCGTTTTTAAAGAAGCTGTTACATTACCCCCACGAACACAAAACGTGGTGGAAGTTCCTATTGAGCTAGGTCAGGAAATGCTGTGTACAGCGGATTCATTAGCTCATGGCATATTCCTGGCAAACGCTCTTCTTGACCCAATGAGGCCTGTGGTGGGTATACTGAACTCAGGCGAGACTCCGTTCACATTGAACCAACTTAGTCTGAAGTTAGAGAGGCTGAATAGATACTTCGTTAGTAGGCTAGAAGTTTCGCGCGGTGTAGAACGTCAGCCTGAATCCAGTTCAGACTCTATAGTTAAGCATGTAGGCTATGAAGCATCAGGGGCAATAGCGGGTCCATCAAACAATCACTTGGAAGGGGAGGCTTGTGTTCTTTTTTTTTGTGGTAGGAAGGTGAAGGCATTTACGCCCGCCGGGTCTGGCAGTGTGGGACTCCCATGAAGAATACCCTTGGACTACCCACTAAACACCTCCCCTGTCAATCTGAGAACCTAGCTTGGAACCGTTTGACACATTACTTCGGGCCAGGTCTCGTTTTGTTACACCATGGGGCGCCTTCAAGCTAGGGAGTCCCTTTCCTAGCGGGAGGGGAGAGAAGAAGAGGAATTGCCAGAAGAATAATCCCCCAGCGCCAGCACCTCCGGCTGCTGCGAGTCCCTTTTGTCTTTTAGGACTGCCCGAGCATAATGTGCCATATGGTTCCATTTGTCCACCGATTCGAGCATCACCGCAACTATATTATCCGGGGTGAGCTCTCCCGTCTCTCTGTAGAGTTCCCTTCGCAGCCTGGCCCATTTGGTACACGCAAAAAATGTGTGACAGGCATTGTCCTCCTCTCCTGGGCAAAACCGACAATCGGGAGACCGTGACTTGCCGATCTTGTGCAGGTAAGACTGAAAACACCCGTGCCCACTCAAAAATTTGGTCAGATAGAAGTCAGTCTCACCATGCCTTCGATTTAGCCACGGTCTCACATTCGGGATGAGGTGCGCAGTCCACCTTCCCTTCGTGCAATTCACCCAGGACTGCTGCCAATCGTTGAGCGAGCGTTGTCTCTCCTCGCGGACAACCATCTCCCTCGCATCCTCGTTTCGGCGCAGGTAAATAGCGCAGCGCTCTCTAGCAAGGAGGGCGACAGGTAGCTGCCAATCGTTGAGCGAGCGTTGTCTCTCCTCGCGGACAACCATCTCCCTCACATCCTCGTTTCGGCGCAGGTAAACAGCGCGGCGCTCTCTAGCAAGGAGGGCGACAGGTAGCACGCCTGCAATCACTCTCACCGCCGAGTCGGAGACTGTTGGATACGAAGATGCAATTCTCAGGGCTCCTCTTCTCTGTACCTGTGCCAATTGTTTTCGGTATACCTCCTTGCTGAGAGCGTCGTCCCATACCTCTGCTCCGTACAGTAGCACTGACCCTACAGCACTCATCAAGAGGCGTCTTCTTGATGGGCTGGATCCCCCTACGTTGGCCATAAGTCGACTCAGGGCCGATATTCCCGAAGCAGCCTTCTCAGCCGTTGCCCTGATTTGCTCAGAGAAACTCATCTTCGAGTCGATCAGTAGCCCCAGGTACTTCACCGCTGGCTTCGATTCGATTTGATCATCCTTACTCTAGGGATTCTCTTTTTTGTCAAGATGACCACTTCGGTTTTCTCCAGTGCTAAACTGAGCCCGCGAGCAGTCTTCCAGTCCCTCACTTGGCGCATTAGCATACCTAGCCTAAGTTGCGCTTGTTTAACGGTGCGTCCAGCGACCAGAGCCGCAACATCATCCGCATAGCTGACCAAGCGCGACTCATCTGGCATCTCAAGTCTCTCCGATGTAATTTCCATCCTTCGTTGGCCCTGTGTTGTGTCGTAGAGCAGGCTTTGGTCCTTTAGGTAGTTCCTCAAAAGCCGCATTAGATATTCTGGAACTTGAAAAGAGTTTTCCAGCGTGTCCAGAATATCCACCCATCTAGCGGAGTTGAAGGCATTCCTGACGTCGAGTGTCACCAACAGGACGATCCGTCGCTTGGTGCGACTATATGCCTCTGCCTTTTGGACCGCGTTCACCACCTCTGCAATCGCATCAATGGTAGAACGTCCTGCTCTAAAGCCGTACTGCCGAGGAGATAGGTCCCCAGCAGCATGAATCGCGTCAGTGAGTCTTCCCTTGATGAGTTTCTCTAGCACTTTCCCAGCCGTGTCTAGCATGCATAACGGGCGGTATGCACACGACGATTCGGGATTTCCCTTCCCCTTGCTGACCAGCACGAGCCTCGCCACCTTCCATCGTACCGGGAAAACCCCGTCCCGTAGGCAAGCGTTGAATGTGCTGAGCAGCAAGTCAGGACAATGGTGATAGACGAGCTGCAAAACCTCAGCTGGCACACCATCTGGACCTGGAGCCTTCCTCGCTTTCAGGGAGAGGACTGCCTCCTTCAGTTCCAGCTGTGTGAAGAGTGGGCACTCGACTGCTGTTTCACCATGGACAGCGTCAACACGGACGGGATGGAAGGGGAAGAGTCCCCGCACTATCGCGTCCATCTTTTCCGGGTCATGTATACAAGGCTTCCGTAGGCCACCAAGTTTCCCCTTGACCAGCTTGTAGCCAAGGCCCCACGGATCATTTTTTACATCGTCCACGAGGTCTTGCCAGCATCGGGCCTTGCTCTTGTTAATAAGCCTGCGAAGATATTTCCTGCCGGACATGTATGCTGCTAGCCTAATGTCTACCTCCTCCCGTGTTCGCACCCGCTGGGCCTCTCGCCGAAGTTTGTGACACTCGCTTCTTTGTTCGGCGATCTCGTTTGACCACCAGTATACTGGAGGCTTACCATGTCGGTGTCTCCGACGGGGCATGTAAGACTCGCAAGCAGCTATGATGGAAGCTTTTAAGTCCTTATACTCTGACTCTCCGGGGAATGTGATGCGCAATGAGTTGTTGAAGCAGGAGCTCACATTATTTGAACATAGTACTCCGGAGGAAAGAAAGGCCATTACTCAGTTGTGCCAGGAGTTCAACGATATTTTTTTCCTTCCTGGAGACAAGCTGAGTTGTACGAAGGCAATCACCCACGAAATTCCGTTATTGACTGATCAGGCCCCGATAAATCAAAAAATGTACCGACTGAGTCAGCCACAGAAGGAGATAATCAACGAACAACTGAAGGTAATGTTGAAGAGCGACATCGTCCAACCAAGGAAGAGTCCCTGGAACTCCCCCCTCTTGATTGTACCCAAGAAGGTAGGAGCCGATGGAGTAAAGAAGTGGCAAGTAGTTGCTGATTTCAGGAAACTGAATGAAAAGACAATAGGTGACGCTTTCCCATTACCTCGCATAGAAGATATACTTGACCAACTGGGTCACTCAAGGTATTTTAGCACACTGGATTTAGCTAGTGGTTATCATCAAGTTCTGGTCGAACTCAAGGATCGATAAAAAACAGCATTCAGCACGAACTATGGACACTATGAGTTCAAGTGGATACCTTTTGGTTTGAAGGGAGCACCCGCCACATTCTAAAGACTGATGAACTACATGCTAACGGGCTTACAAGGTTTCGATTGCTTTGTGTATTTAGATGACATCGTTGTCTATGGTAAAAACTTACAGGACCATATCTGTAAGCTAAGAAAGATTTTTGAAAGACTGAGGCTGAACAATCTAAAGCTTCAGCCAGAGAAGTGCCAATTCCTCCGTCCCGAAGCAGTATATTTCGGACACATATGTTCTCAAACTGGCGCATGGCCAGACCCGAGTAAAACTACCTGCGTGCGCGATTTTCTGGTACCAACAAATATCAGTAGGCTCCAGTCGTTTTTGGGTTTAGTAAATTAGTATCGTAAGTTCATACCTAATTTTTCTAAGGAGGCTAAGCCTCTCACGAACCTGTTACGGAAAGATGTTCGGTTTACCTGGACCGACAAATGCATGGAAGCATTTCAGTCGTTAAAAAAGTCGTTGGTAGAACCTCCTTTACTGGCCTATCCTGATTTCTCTAAGCCATTTAATCTCACTACCGATGCGAGTAGTGAAGCTTTGGGAGCTGTTTTGTCCCAGGGAGAAATTGGCAAAGACCAGCCAATAGCTTATGCTAGTCGAACCCTGAAAAAGGCCGAGCGCAACTATTCTACTATCAAAAGGGAATTACTTGCTATGGTGTGGGCAGTAAAAAACGTTCGATGTTATCTACAGGGGAGGCAATTTACGATCTAAACGGATCATAAGCCCCTTAAAGGCGTATTCAATGTGAAAGATCCTACTATACGGTTGATAAGGTTTCACCATAAATTATCCGAATTCGATTATCACATTGAATACAAACCAGGCAAGTACAATACAAATGCTGACGCCCTAAGTAGGATTCCCCAAGATACCGATGAACAATCGGACGGCAAATATCAGTGCAATGCGGTAACGCGGGCACAGAAACAACGGGATTCGGTTGATCAACCCCAAGCGAGCTCAGTAGAGGAGCCAGTACCGAGTGTTACTCGGGCAGACAGCGGGGAAGCTCTAAGCAGCACAGTAAGCATTGTATCCCCACAAGAGAGCAGAATACAGGGGATCATGACTCTCACCACACCGGATGAGATAAAGGCGGCACTTGCCGAATTTCATGATTCTCCTTTCGGTGGGCATCAGAGACTCGCGAAGACCTACAGGAGAATTCTGAGAGTTTGTAAGTGGAAAAACATGCTAGCGGATGTTAAAAAATATATTAAAACTTGCAGGAAATGTCAAGTTATGAAGATGTCACCCCAAAATCGTATGCCAATGGTTATCACCGATATCGCGGTGAGGCCATTCGATAAGGTACACCTGGATATCGTGGGGCCTCTGATTGAGAGCTCCGGTGGTAACAAATACATACTGACATTCCAGGATAATTTAACCAAATTCGTAGATTGGTATGTTTTACCAAACGCGGAAGCCAAAACCGTGGCCAGGATATTCTTTGACGAAATAGTGACGAGGTATAGAATATCCAAACATCTCGTAACGGATCAGGGGGCTAATTTCGTGGGGAAATTATTTGAGCAAGTATACAAGCTGCTTAACATAAAGAAAATTCAGACCACAGCGTACCATCCCCAATCTAATGGAGCGTTGGAAAGGGCTCACAGACCCCTTATAGAGTATCTACGATCCATGGTGGATGATAACCCGCAGGCCTGGGATCAATACCTGCGCACTGCTGCTTTCGTGCACAATAATAGTGAGCATGACAGCACAAAACTTTCACCAATGGACTGTCTTTACGGTTTCACTTCTGACGTCCCGTCAAGTTTGAAAAGGGAACCCGCACCCTTGTACAACCATGAAAACAACTACTTAATGTTGAAGTACAAACTACAGAAGATGTACGCTTTAGCACGACAGAATACATGAGAAAGTAAAATCAAATCCAAAGCTAACTATGATAGTAAAGTAAGACCTGTTAGTTTCCATATTGGCGACAAGGTTTTGCTAAAAAGTGAAAGTCGTAAGCACAAGCTGGTATAAGTATGGATTGGTCCATATGAGGTTAAAAGCGTGACTTCTCCGGTGAATACAAATATTGCGATTGGGAAAAAATTGTCAATGTCCATAATAATAGACTTAAGCACTACTTCGATCAAACAATATTAATTTCTTTTCTTTTCTCCCCTTCCCCCGCTTTAATCAATGGCCACTCTTTTCATCATTTTATCCCTGATCGGCGTTTTACCAAGGGCCATCGCGGGGCAATTTCCATACTCCGTTGAGAGACTAGACAACCAAGGGATCCTGTTTGAAAACATCGGCGAACTCTTAAGCTACCACAGTTCTTGGAATATTGTGATGGAGCTCAATTTAGGCGAGATTCAGGATCAGATAAGTGCGGCCAAGCGAGCCGAACACCTTGTTAAAGCACTCTGTGTTGGTAGAATCCAAGGCTGCGTTAAGCAACAAAGACATATCCATGGCCTGGTCGAGAATCTCAAAATTTGATCGCAAGCGCTACTCGACTCTCTTGTGAAAGGGAGATCAAAGAGATTATTTTTCGACGGAGTGGGCCGGTCTCTACATGCTCTGTTTGGTACGATGGACGATGAAAATGAGAAGGAGCTTTACAGTCGTTTGGATACATTGGAAGATAGGGAGAAGGAATTGGTTAAATTGGAAAAAAGGATCAGCATAGTAAACAGTTCTTTGGAAGAGATCCACAAACCTTTGGCTGATGTACTGAGTAGGCAAACAGAGCTAGGAATGCAGATCAAGGACATTTCAATAACGACCGACAAGCTTCTTGCAGCGGAACGTAGGAATTTGGTTCTAACCTCTTTACTGGCACAACTCTTGGAAATTGATGCTCACCAACGGACAATCATCGATATAGTTGTTTCTATTCAAGATAATCAAATTCATTCTCTCTTAATTTCTAATAAAAAACTGCACGAGGTATATACCAAACCGGGCAATAAATGCCCTGATTTTTGTGAGCAAATCCTTTCGCAAACTGCAGTTCTGCAGCGTTTCAAGATTAAAACTAAACTGGTGGTGGTCATCAAACTGCCGCTATTCGAATTACCAGTTATGAAGCTCTACCAAATCCATCTTTTTCCCATTAAAGCAAATAATTCACTCCTGCTGATACCTTCCGTTGAGCTTACTCACATCGCTAGTAATATTAGCACCCAACTATTCTTGCTTCTGACTGATGCTTCGAATCAAAAAAAAAATAAAACACCCCCAATCAGGTGATCTGTATGTAGCACCTTTATCCACACCAATCATCCAATCACTAGCGGCTACAAATGACGTAATCTCTCTTTTACATAACCCCTCAAATTACGTAATAAACTCCCTCTCTACATCAGCACTAGTATAACGAATTCATTAACGAAATTGAGTAAACCCAACAGCTGAATTTATTTCCTGGAGGAGGAAACTCCCATTCATGTCTTGCAGTACAGGCATCAGTACAAGCAAGCTGGTTGGTCAGGGTATCCTAACTCTTAACACCCCCTGTACTATTCAAATCAACGAAATGTTCCTACATTACGAAGCGGAGAGCACTCACAAGTTCGACGTTATTCAGCCACATTACTTCCCGGACATTGACTCAAGGATATTGGACTTAGATCTCGCTACCCTCAATGTAAGCCCCAAAACCAACAAATTGCAGCTTATTACAACTAAAGGAAAAGAATATCAATTTCAAGCTAGTGCACGGGGGTTGAATGAAATTTATACCCATCTTGGGCAAATAAAATTTAATGAGTCTTCCCAGAAGCATTCACACCTTTCCATAGTCTCAATTAGCTTAACTGCAATCTCTAGCTCAATAATTTTCACATACTTGGGTTGGCGACTACTGAAATCCCGACGCCAAGCAAAGTAGACTGCACCGGGAAACCTATAACTTTACAAATAAATAGCTCTCAAACAGACCAACGGCACATTCCCGTCCTTACAGTTAACGAAACCCAACCCGAAAAGTCTCCCGAAAGTCGACTCCCATCGACTAATCAATGCATTGCACCCTCCCTTACTAACAATCCCACCCGATCTTTCCAATTAGTCTAACTAACAGTAAGTCAAAGCAAAAGAAAAGGAAAAAATAACCCAAAAAAAAAATTCGTATATATATATATATATATATATATATATATATATATATATATATATATATATATATATTTAAAGATAATAAATAACATACCAAACGAGGGGGAAACGCAAAACAAAAAATAATCAAATAAAAATAAAAATCACGGAAGATGACACAAAAAAAAGAAAAGACATACATAGTAGTTTGTAATTCTAAATCGCACTTAAATAAGCGTTGAAGAATTTGTTCACTAGTGAATTTAAAAATGTACGTAACATACAGGAAGAAGTCCACGAACAAAAAATAGGAAAACTACTATGAGTTTGTTGGATTGTAAAATTGCATTTAACAAAAAAAAAGAAAAACATTGTATAATCCCCGATAGATTTAGATTTTGATTTAATTTTTTGTAAGTGTAAACCACTAAGGCGTAGTTCAATCATATATAGCATATTATACATGTAACTTAAATCCCATCGCACATAAAGTTTCATTAACAAAATAAAAATCCCGAATCTGTACATAAAAGATATATATTTATACACAACAAATATGCGGAGCGATTAAGTTAAATTTATTTTCAAGTTTAATTAAATAACAGGGTGCTCAAGTATTGGAAACGAGTAATGAATTGGTTCTGATTAACAAAAGTACTCGTAATATAGCAGCATCCCAAATGGATTCTAGTTTTGCAAAATAATAAACCGCAAATAGAGTTGTAAGGTGAAAGAAGTATCATTGTTAAAAGTGCTGGAGAATTAGAGATAAAACAGGATTGTAATGAGAGTAAGTTGTTCTTAAAGAGAAATTATCTTGTTAATTTTTAACTGTAAAGTAACTAAAACTAAGTAATTCAAAAAAAAAAAAATAATAAAAAAATAAGGTTAAGAACGAAATGAGTTAGGAAGCGAAACCAATCCAGTCGTTCAAAGTTTTCATGTGAAACATTAAACACGCTTGTAATTGGTTTCTAACAAGCAAACATACAACGGAGAGTTGAATGGTTTGTAAACACCCGACCATCGTGAGGAAGGGAAGAATTTTAATCATTGTAGTCAAATGACATAATTATTTATAATGAAAATTTCCACTTTATTTTAGAGTTTTTATTGTAGAGTAACATACTTAGAGTATTATCTGTAATAAATAATATTATTAAACGTAGAGTAACAGAATTAAACTTTTACCCCTTAGCAGACTTGAGCAGTTAGCTTAAAATTGATAACCGGTCATATAGTAGTTAGAAAATATGAAAATAAAATTTTAAGAGAGTAGTGTTGAAATGTTAATTAAGAATATTAATAGTATATAAGGGACAGGAGGTGTCGGAGCTAACAGTTGCTGTAAATACGCCGTATACTTTAGACATTAATATAATCCGCAAAAGCTACGCTATCTAATTCCTCTCTCAGGAATTGGATCCCTTTTTTCAACAGGGGAAGTAATGTTACGATAATCAAATACAAATTGCTCAGAAATCCATGACAATTAATCCACCCTCATGCCTCGCTTACGACACGTTACAACAAAACTCATAACAGTTTTTCACAATTCCAATCATTCATCGCAGGAGCCAACAAGCAATGTATGCTTCACCGCCCATACTTAGGGAACGGCGACACCCTAAACATAGTACATAATCGCAATTCAATGTATACAAGAACTTATATCTTACGCTTCATTGGTCAAGTGGCTAAATTGGCTCTGCGGCGAATTCCACACGCATACATGGTAGTCCATACAATTGCCATGTTGAGAGCATTTGGAGTGCATGTATACAGTTGAATGTGTGTACTATGCGCAATCCGCTCATCTGAGTACCAATTTGCCGCGACAACCAACTCAGAAATTGTATGGGGAGAAGTCATCGAATATTCAGATATATGAATACTGAAGAAGAAAAGAGCCAAAAGCATGAGATTGGAGCTAGCGTTCCTTTTCATGCAACAAGATTGTTCCTGAAGAACAAGAGAGGAATGAATTTGTAAAGCAGGTTAAGGGGAATTAGCACACTTACAAACTCAGCGTTTTGCGGATTAACTGGATCGAAGGTCCACGACTCTCGCTAGCAATGCAAGCAATTTGTTTGTATTTAAGCTAGTGGCGAATTGGAAAAAGTAGCAGTTTTCAACGCAAGTCTCTAGAAGAGTTAGTCAAGACGAAAACCACCAGTAGAAGTTCGCCGCAAAGCAACGCCATCCTGAACCATCGATCTGAAGGTGAGAAGAACGAGCGGAGCCTGAGTTTCTTTAGGCCCAAGCCGGTGAAACCCTGGTTTTAGCCTTTTAACGATTAATTAACGTATACAAATAGTCTTACACTTAACAACCTCTCTGATTCTTTTCTTTTACGTAAAGAGTGAAGGCATCCACGGTAAACGGAGTGCTTGGAGTCGGCGAAGCTCTGCTTCCAGTTTTCATCCGCGTGCACCACTGTATACGAACAGTGGTACGAAGGTTACAAGCCCGCATTAGCTGCAGGGTGCACCAAGACCGGTTGTAACCCCCTTTCTGTCTTTTTTCAGGCCGCGCTTACCGGACCCAACAGTCGAGACGAGGAGCCTGACAGCAACACCAGAACTCTGAAAGCGAGGTGCACTAAGCCCAGCCTGGAAGAGGCGCCCCGCGCTGCTCCGTTAGCGGGTCCCCGACCGATACCAAGGTACCAGAGGAAAAGGGAGCCAACTCAGGAAACGGGATCAACCCCGGAGCCCACCCCCGGGGATCCCACTCAAGGTACGCGACGATCAATCACCTTCGAGACATACTTAGCCCACCTGACAGCCCCGTTGGACGTAGCGGACAGGGAGACACCGGAGGAAACGAAGCGTGGAGGTAGACGCGTAAGGCTGCGGCAGGAGCTGGGCAGCCTACGACGCCTCGCGAGAGGCGTGATTTCTGACGAGGAGCGGGAGTTCTTCACGGCCCGGGCCCGGGAACTCAAGAAGCAAATCAAGGAGGAGCGTAGAAGTAGACTAGCGGTGACAGCCAGAATCCGAGCGCTACCGGCCAAACGAGTCCCAGAAGCATCAAATAGGTGTTGAACGTTAAAAGAGAATAAAGAATTGCTTTAATAAAACGCAAAATAAAGGTTCTTCTTATTTCTAAAGGACAGCGCTTTCTCCCCCTAGGTATCAAGGTTTGCGTGATGAGGTGCGATCGCCACGCCAACACAGGCAGGGTGGTTGCATACCTGTAACTATTGGCGCAGCTGGATTTTGATTCCGAACAGCTCCAGTATAACGAACGTGTTGTGGAGCGACCAGTTATTGAATAGAATAATTGGTATTTCAGACGGAATTAGAACCTTTTCTTACCACTCTTGAGGTTATAACATTCATTCACACGATTGATATCTAGGTGGTCGTCCTTTAGATTAAGATTGTGCCTGGGAGGTCATCCTTGAAATATCCGAGTCTTCAAGGAGGAGGAAGGAGGAAGGAGGAAGGAAGATGAAGGTACAGTAAAAAAAGAGAGAGGAATTCGTTAGCTGCGTGAACGAATGAACAACGAACGTCAGAGAACTAGGCAGGTACATCAATCAACTCCGGAAAAAACCAGCGGACTCGTGCTCCGAAGTGGAAGAACTCATTTTACCCCTAAAAATAAATCGGAAACTTTTCCTTCTGATTTACACTCACAGGTTAAGCGAGAACCTGCATCTACGAGTAAAGAGTCAATCCTTGAATTCACTGACTGTTGATCAGTTATATTTTAGCCATTTGGAGCAGATCAATCAATTCCGTGAACAGACAGCGCAGTTTAGGGAAGAGATCAAACATTTTAGTGGGAGTGCGTTTGGCCATAGTCTTTAAAAACTTTGATTACTTCACACGACTGGAAACTGACATTGGAAGCGAGCTAGTTTCGTAGCGAGGCGTGGGCGAGCATAAAAAAAAAATTAATTCCACAGAAGTTGAATGAAACACACTTTTAACAGGAAAACAATTATTACTTTATTATTTCACTCGCGTTACCGTCGTTTACGTAAATTACATAGATTGACTGGAGGCGACGTCATGTATGCGAGAAGTTTAAATAGATGATTTTTGCTGACGCTATGTCTGCGGTCAGACATGTGTCGTTTCCGAAATCTTCACGTTGCATTTTCCTGAATGAGGCAAATGCAACGTTTGCAGTAAATCTTCAACAGAAATGTTATTTTTCATAGGGTTTTCAATTACCGGATACATGACTTCTCCCCCCTTTGGAAGAGAATCCTCCTGAATTCTATAAATGTTTTCAATTTTTTCTATTACATTTTTAAATGATTTTAACATGCTTTTGTTTCTTTTGAAATTCACAAACATCCATAAAGCCAAATTTATTAAAATGATAGAAATGATTGCAAAAGTGATATAATTTATATTTGTATGTATTTTCAAATGGTTTATGTGTTTTACATTTTCTATATTTTTCAAAACAATGTCTTCAAAGCTTATTTTTTTTGTAAAATTATAGGTTTCATCATCCATGTAAAAGTATCTTTCTACAAATTTTTCATTATTGTTACTGAACGTTTTGTTTAAAATTTTTACAGTACAATTATTTATGACTAACAAGTAATTTCCATTTAATCTTATTTTTCTATCATCGCAATAGTTGATAATTACTTCACCTTTTAAGTTTTTACATATTATTGTATTTTCGTCTATTTTTCTTATTTCCGTTTCTATATTCTTGGTCAATTTACAATTGTTATTCATAATACAATTATTTAAGGGTTTAAGTTCATCTAAATACAAATTATCTCCATCATAATGATATCTAGTTGAATTCATTTCAATAACAAATTGGTCTTTAACGACGATTTCGAGATTGTCTTCATTAGGCATTGCTATAATTACTTTATAATCAATAAGATTATAAGAGTCTGGAATTTTCATCGCAAGAATAATCGTATCATCGTCATGTTTGAAGAGTCCAGTTCGTACGTGTTTTAGTTTGTAAAAGTCGAATTTGGTTTCTTTAATTTCGTTTGCAGTCAATAAGCTAGGATGGATAATGCCATGTCTGATCAGTCCTACATTGTCTATCAATTGATTTAATTTGTCCTTTAACATTTCAATTTTGAAAATTTGGTCCAATTTTACCTGATCCTTAATAATATTCTTTTCATTTTCAGTCATCTCTTGGTACGTTTTAATTAGCCTATTTCTATCTGATTCAATAATATGCTTTAAAGTTGTAATGGAATCATTAAGAAAAGAATTTATTTCAATTTGCTTGTTTAAATTTGTAATTTCTTCTTTCTGGTTTCCTTTACCTAATTGTTTCGAAATGATCAAATATGACATGACGATCTTCATCATTCATTGTGCCGAAAAGAAATTTTTGTGCTGTCCCTACTAAGTTAATAAGTCCTCTTCTTTGTCTAGTTGTGGGATTTATAGCAGATAATTTTGCATGTAGGTTTTCTATTTCATTTTGAATGAAAGGGTCGTTAATGATTCCTCGTTTCTTCAAGTTATCTTCAACTGTGTTTATTGTTGATTTAATCTCGTCAATATTGATGATATGTAAAATAGTCCTGGTCGACAATATTAATTCAGTTTGTCCTAAATTTATCGTTGTGTATCCGTTTATGTCACTAATGGATTCAGTAAAAGTGTCCCAGTGGTTGACTGAACAAATGCAAAAATACAGATGAATACCGCGATTAGGATCTGTAATTTATTTATAGAAGTTTTGCTTGTACTATTTCTATTATCATTTTCTGTCTAAAATAAGGCGTTTTTTCCTGCGAAAAGTCAAATTCTTGGTTTCTAGTAATATACTCAGCGAACATACAACTAAACACTCCAAAGTCACTTCCGTTAGTTTGTTTTGGAATATTCTTTACATGTTCTTTTATAAATTCACCCGTATTTAAAGGTTGATTTAGTTTGTCAAGTGATTCTTCGATTAGATAATTTTCTAAGATAGTTAGGGCAATGGTATTATGGTTGACCAGTGAATCGTAGTATTTTATGGAATTATTTTTGAGATTTATTGCAGCTAAGCACCAGTGGTTCTTTTGAAAGTGTACTGGAACCAATATTATATCGAAAGTGAATAGATTAACTCGCCTTGTCCATTTGCGGACTGCAATATACCCTGCTCCCAGTAACCGGGGTATGAAGAATGTGTTCATAGCATAAATTTTTGGCATGTTTCCAGAACTGTGTATTTCACTACGTTCGGCTAGTAATCTGAGGTAAAAATTTATTATGTTTTCGTTTAACCAGTTTAAATCTTTCAATGTTTGGATGTCGTCTCGTGTTATATTTAAATTGAATTTGGAAACTAGAATTTCATTTTTAGGTCCTTTCTGAATTGCGTTTTCTAGGACTGATTTCTGGCCCTCATTAAAACTTTCACCCTTTTCAGTATTATTTGATTTTTTTTATGGCTGCAGGTTTACAATCAAAATCTATTTCTTTACTTTTATCCGAATACTTTAGCTCCTTTTTAGGGTTTTGTACTAAAATACAAAACCCTATTGCAATCACGACCAGTGTCCGTCTGTCCGTCCGTCCGTCCGTCCGTCCGTCCGTCCGTCTGTATGTCACAGCACTTTTTCTCCGAAACTGTAGAGGCTACAGCCATGAAACTTTGTGGAAAGGTCAGAAGTGGTGACCTTTTGAAATTTCAAGGGTGAAAAAATTTTTCAAAGGGGTTTAAGGGGGGTCTCCCCATATAGGGAGTTGACCCCTCAAAAAAAAATGTTCACCATTGGTAGTCGAGTAGGGTGTCATTGGAAAGGTCTCAATGAGATCTTTTCAAAACAGGTCTTAAAATAGCCTTATGAGTACCGAGGGGGGAAGGGGAAGGGGAAATGTACGAACTTTTCGCGTACCCCCCCCTCGCGATTGGACACCTTCCATCCGAAAAATCTGAAAAAAATCATGAATGTAGGCCTTGATGAGTACAACAACAACAAATACATGAGAAGTCGAAATTCACTCAACTTTGTTAGTAATAGTATGATTTATCGATTTTATGTTTTCTCGAATAAAATCTAAATGGTACCCTTAAATTCAATAAAATTTAGCAAAAAGATGACTATTTATAAGATTGATCTTTTCTGAAAGTTTCATAAAGATCGAATAGTATTTAACGAAGTTATAGCGATTTGAATTTTCCCGTATTACTATGGAACAATGTGCCCTGTATTACTATGGAAACATATGGCTATGGAGCCATATGCGCTTTTTACCGACTTAGAAACTATAGCTTTGCTAGGATTTGCATGAAAATTTCAGGAATGATAGATATCATGAGGATGACTACATACAATTGAAACAAGTCGAAGAGGCAGGAGAGAGCTCCTAGCAAAAGGGCTTTGTAGCCATTCTAGGATTCGAAAAAATAGGGCATGAATCGATGCTTACAGTACAAAGGAGTGGCCCCTGAAAAAAATTTCATGAAAGGTAGCCGATATGAGTATCAAATGCAAGTTCTCTATGAGAGCTTTTCAAAACAGTTCTTAAACTGACAGTTTTTGCTTCAGTGGGTGCACAGAGAGGAGGGGAAATACATGAAAAATGTGTTTTCTCCCTCGCGAATGGACACCCGTGATCCAAAAGAATCTAAAAAAAATTATCAAGCGAAATATTTATGGGTATAATTTTAACAAATACCTCAGAATTAAAAAATTCTTTCAACTTAGTTAATAATAGTATGATCCTCGAACATGACGTGTTTCTTAATTTTATTCGTTGCTGGTTACGGCATTTTGTAAGTTGAGTACAAAACCCTTCTGACATGAGCATAGGTCTGTCTACCCAACTTGTTAATATTTGTTGGGTGGATGTTGTTTAACTTTGTTTTCCTGTATTTAGGCAGATGTTTAAGTCTTGCAGCTTTATAATTTTTTATAAATCCTACCGACTGCGCCAGTTTCGTAGCGAGGCGTGGGCGAGCATAAAAAAATAATTAATTCCACAGAAGTTGAATGAAACACACTTTTAACAGGAAAACAATTATTACTTTATTATTTCACTCGCGGTACCGTCGTTTACGTAAATCACATAGATTGACTGGGGGCGACGTCATGTATGCGAGAAGTTTAAATAGATGATTTTTGCTGACGCTATGTCTGCGGTCAGACATGTGTCGTTTCCGAAATCTTCACGTTGCATTTTCCTGAATGAGGTAAATGCAACGTTTGCAGTAAATCTTCAACAGAAATGTTATTTTTCATAGGGTTTTCAATTACCGGATACATGACTAGCTCGTCCTCTAGTGTGTCCGTGGATTTGACTGTTGACCAGATAAGGAAGCCGAAGTTAAGGATTTCACGAGCACTATGGCAGATTATGGGAAGGTTGCAAAGTTAATGGGACAGATGATTCCCTTGTTTTCTGGGGCACCCAGTCCCACCATGGTGCTTGATCTGCAAACATTCATTGGTTGCAGTAAGCAGGTATGGAAATGCTTTAGCATTCAGGAGCGCGTTGCGTTTATGCAGATTTTTCCTACCCGTCTGCGAGGTGAAGCTTATCAGCTGATATCCTCTAACTTCCAGTCCACTTTGGAGGTGGCGGAAGAATTACTGAACCGGGTATATTTACCAAGAGAAACTTAGCAGGAGCTGGTTAATAGTTTAATAACAGCAAAGCAAAGTCCTTCGGAGACCATTTTACCCTACACATCTCGTCTTAGGCAAATTCTTAAACGTTGCCAAGAAGCAGCAGCAGTTAAATATGGATCGGAAGCGAGTAGGATTGCGAATGCATAATTAGAGGACTTTGCGATGAATGCTTTTGGAAGTGGAGTAGTTAATCCTCAGCTTTGTCAGTACCTTCTGATGTTAGAGAAATGCACCTTTGAGGAGCTTGTAGCTAAGGGGCTGAACATGGAGAAACTTCAAAAGGGAGTTTTCGTTTTGCAGAACAGTGCATCACAAGCAATTCCGCAAATGATGCAAGTTCAACCCCCATTCAATAATTGGATGATGAACCAGCACGTGATGGCTCCTCAGCAGGCAATGTACTCACATAATCCCTATGCGATACCTTTTCAGTCACAGGTTGGACCACAAGCGGTGGTAGCACCAGAGAAGGATCCCCAATTGAAATCATCAAAATTCACCAAGGGTCCGAGAACAATTTGTAATTTTTGTCATAAACAGGGCCACACATACTCCGATTGTTACTCTCGGAAGAATACTCCCTATTGTTCCACCTGTAAGCAATATGGTCACGATCAAAAGGATTGTCAGGTGAAATCCGCCACTAGTCATCGGGCCAGTAAGGAGAACCCAAGAGTATACAGTATCTTGGTGAAGTATGATTTTTGTGGTCGCAGAGGACATGATTTGGAAGCTTGTTTCCAAAAGAAACGGTGGGATTCCAAGCTCCAGGGAAATGAGGCGCAGTTGAGTTGGAAATCTCTGGCTCGACTTTAACTAAACAGTCAAATAATCAAAAATCGGAAACGAAGATGGAAGCTAGGGTCACGGACGAGTGCATGGACAATCAAAAAAACAAAGAAAACACGTATCGCGGTACTAGTCTGGCAACAGCTGCACTGCCTTTAGATATAGGAATACAAAAGAAGACCACATTTACTGAAGTCAGTATTATAAATAAGTCAGCTATTAGGGACACGTGCCCAATAAATGTTCAGCGTAAGCTCATTTTGCAAAGTCCGTTTGGGGAGGGTGAAACCCTTGGTACAATGCAAGGCAATTTCGAACTCCCTACTAGGTTCCCATGTACTTTTCAAGTGGCCGAGAATATTCAGGGACTATTTAATGATGGTCTTTTGGGAAACGACTTCCTCTTAAGGAACTGTAATGTCGAAGGTCCAAGTAAATCACTCACGTTTCCTCGCACGGAAGTAAATAGTAATGATTTCTCGGTCCCTATTGAGAGCCAAGTAGAGGCGGAAGGGTCACATCACGTACAGGTTTTGGCTGAGGTGTCTGATAACGTCGACGCGTTGTTGTTTGGAGCGATGCAGAACGAGACATTTTTAACAGATCGGGATCATGTGGTGACTCATAATCCTGCAAAAGAGGATTCAAGGGTTACAAAAACCGCTGATGGAACCTATGAGGTCGTTTTTAAAGAAGCTGTTACATTACCCCCACGAACACAAAACGTGGTGGAAGTTCCTATTGAGCTAGGTCAGGAAATGCTGTGTACAGCGGATTCATTAGCTCATGGCATATTCCTGGCAAACGCTCTTCTTGACCCAATGAGGCCTGTGGTGGGTATACTGAACTCAGGCGAGACTCCGTTCACATTGAACCAACTTAGTCTGAAGTTAGAAAGGCTGAAGTTTCACGCGGTGTAGAACGTCAGCCTGAATCCAGTTCAGACTCTATAGTTAAACATGTGGGCTATGTAGCATCAGGGGCAATAGCGGGTCCAACAAACAATCACTTGGAAGGGGAAGCTTTTAAGTCCTTATACTCCGACTCTCCGGGGAATGTGATGCGCAATGCGTTGTTGAAGCAGGAGCTCACATTATTTGAACATAGTACTCCGGAGGAAAGAAAGGCCATTACTCAGTTGTGCCAGGAGTTCAACGGTATTTTTTTCCTTCCTGGAGACAAGCTGAGTTGTACGAAGGCAATCACCCACGAAATTCCGTTATTGACTGATCAGGCCCCGATAAATCAAAAAATGTACCGACTGAGTCAGCCACAGAAGGAGATAATCAACGAACAACTGAAGGTAATGTTGGAGAGTGACATCGTCCAACCAAGTAAGAGTCCCTGGAACTCCCCCCTCTTGGTCGTACCCAAGAAGGCAGGAGTCGATGGAGTAAAGAAGTGGCGAGTAGTTGTTGATTTCAGGAAACTGAATGAAAAGACAATAGGTGACGCTTTCCCATTACCTCGCATAGAAGATATACTTGACCAACTGGGTCACTCAAGGTATTTTAGCACACTGGATTTAGCTAGTGGTTATCATC
Source organism: Odontomyia ornata (assembly GCA_963969285.1). NCBI lineage: Eukaryota > Metazoa > Arthropoda > Insecta > Diptera > Stratiomyidae > Odontomyia > Odontomyia ornata. Next base: position 242,347,244 of record OZ017740.1, on the reverse strand, counting down.
AAGTTCTGGTCGAACCCAAGGATCGATAAACAACAGCATTCAGCACGAACTATGGACACTATGAGTTCAAGCGGATACCTTTTGGTTTGAAGGGAGCACCCGCCACATTTCAAAGACTGATGAACTACATGCTAACGGGTTTACAACGTTTCGATTGCTTTGTGTATTTAGATGACATCGTTGTCTATGGTAAAAACTTACAGGACCATATCTGTAAGCTAAGAAAGATTTTTGAAAGACTGAGGCTGAACAATCTAAAGCTTCAGCCAGAGAAGTGCCAATTCCTCCGTCCTGAAGTAGTATATTTGGGACACATATGTTCTCAAACTGGCGCATGGCCAGCCCCGAGTAAAACTAGCTGCGTGCGCGATTTTCTGGTACCCACAAATGTCCGTAGGCTCCAGTCGTTTTTGGGTTTAGTAAATTACTATCGTAAGTTCATACCTAATTTTTCTAAGGAGGCTAAGCCTCTCACGAACCTGTTACGGAAAGATGTTCGGTTTACCTGGACCGACAAATGCATGGAAGCATTTCAGTCGTTAAAAAAGTCGTTGGTAGAACCTCCTTTACGGGCCTATCCTGATTTCTCTAAGCCATTTAATCTCACTATCGATGCGAGTAGTGAAGCTTTCGGAGCTGTTTTGTCCCAGGGAGAAATTGGCAAAGACCAGCCCATAGCTTATGCTAGTCGAACCCTGAAAAAGGCCGAGCGCAACTATTCTACTATCAAAAGGGAATTACTTGCTATGGTGTGGGCAGTAAAAAACTTTCGATGTTATCTACAGGGGAGGCAATTTACGATCTAAACGGATCATAAGCCCCTTAAAGGCGTATTCAATGTGAAAGATCCCACTATACGGTTGGTAAGGTTTCACCATAAATTATCTGAATCCGATTATCACATTGAATACAAACCAGGCAAGTACAATACAAATGCTGACGCACTAAGTAGAATTCCCCAAGATACCGATGAACAATCCCGGGAAAAAAAAGGGGGCACAGAAACAACGGGGTTCGGTTGATCAACCCCAAGCGAGCTCAGTAGAGGAGCCAATACCGAGTGTTACTCGGGCAGACAGCGGGGAAGCTCTTAGCAGCACAGTAAGCATTGTATCCCCACAAGAGAGCAGAATACAGGGAATCATGACGCTCACCATACCGGATGAGATAAAGGCAGCACTTGCCGAATTTCATGATTCTCCTTTCGGTGGGCATCAGAGACTCGCGAAGACCTACAGGAGAATTCTGAGAGTTTATAAGTGGAAAAACATGCTAGCGGATATTAAAAAATATATTAAAACTTGCAGGAAATGTCAAGTTATGAAGATGTCACCCCAAAATCGTATGCCAATGGTTATCACCGATATCGCGGAGAGGCCATTCGATAAGGTATACCTGGATATCGTGGGGCCTCTGATTGAGAGCTCCGGTGGTAACAAATACATACTGACATTCCAGGATAATTTAACCAAATTCGTAGATTGGTATGTTTTACCAAACGCGGAAGCCAAAACCGTGGCCAGGATATTCTTTGGCGAAATAGTGACGAGGTATAGAATATCCAAACATCTCGTAACGGATCAGGGGGCTAATTTCGTGGGGAAATTATTTAAGCAAGTATGCAAGTTGCTTAACATAAAGAAAATTCAGACCACAGCGTACCATCCCCAATCTAATGGAGCGTTGGAAAGGGCTCACAGACCCCTTATAGAGTATCTACGATCCATGGTGGATGATAACCCACAGGCCTGGGATCAATACCTGCGCACTGCTGCTTTCGTGCTCAATAATAGTGAGCATGACAGCACAAAACTTTCACCAATGGACTGTCTTTACGGTTTCACTTCTGACGTCCCGTCAAGTTTGAAAAGGGAACCCGCACCCTTGTACAACCATGAAAACAACTACTTAATGTTGAAGTACAAACTACAGAAGATGTACGCTTTAGCACGACAGAATACATGAGAAAGTAAAATCAAATCCAAAGCTAAATACGATAGTAAAGTAAGACCTATTAGTTTCCATATTGGCGACAAGGTTTTGCTAAAAAATGAAAGTCGTAAGCGCAAGCTGGTACAAGCATGGATTGGTCCATATGAGGTTAAAAGCGTGACTTCTCCAGTGAATACAAATATTGCGATTGGGGAAAAATTGTCAATGTCCATAATAATAGACTTAAGCACTACTTCGATCAAACAATATTAATTTCTTTTCTTTTCTCCCCTTCCCCCACTTTAAGCAATGGCCACTCTTTTCATCATTTTATCCCTGATCGGCGTTTTACCAAGGGCCACCGCGGGACAATTTCCATACTCCGTTGAGAGACTAGACAACCAAGGGATCCTGTTCGAAAACATCGGTGAACTCTTAAGCTACCACAGTTCTTGGAATATTGTGATGGAGCTCAATTTAGGCGAGATTCAGGATCAGATAAATGCGGCCGAGCGAGCCGAACACTTTGTTAAAGCACTCTGTGTTGGTAGAATCCAAGGCTGCGTTGAGCAACTAAGACATGTCCATAGCCTGGTCGAGAATCTCAAAATTCGTTCGCAAGCGCTACTCGACTCTCTTGTGAAAGGGAGATCAAAGAGATCATTTTTCGACGGAGTGGGCCGGTCTCTACATGCTCTGTTTGGTACGATGGACGATGAAAATGAGAAGGAGCTTTACAGTCGTTTGGATACATTGGAAGATAGGGAGAAGGAATTGGTTAAATTGGAAAAAAGGATCAGCATAGTAAACAGTTCTTTGGAAGAGATCCACAAACCTTTGGCTGATGTACTGAGTAGGCAAACAGAGCTAGGAATGCAGATCAAGGACATTTCAATAACGACCGACAAGCTCCTTGCAGCGGAACGTAGGAATTTGGTTCTAACCTCTTTACTGGCACAACTCTTGGAAATTGATGCTCGCCAACGGACAATCATCGATATAGTTGTTTCTATTGAAGATAATCAAATTCATCCTCTCTTAATTTCTAACAAAAAACTGCACGAGGTATATACCAAACCGGGCAATAAATGCCCTGATTTTTGTGAGCAAATCCTTTCGCAAACTGTAGTTCTGCAGCGTTTCAAGATTAAAACTAAACTGGTTGTGGTCATCAAACTGCCGCTATTCGAATTACCAGTTATGAAGCTCTACCAAACCCATCTTTTTCCCATTAAAGCAAATAATTCACTCCTGCTGATACCTTCCGTGGAGTTTACTTACATCGCTTGTAATATTAGCATCCAACTATTCTTGCTTCTGACTGATGCTTCGAATCAAAAAAAAAAACATAAAACACCCCCAATCAGGTGATCTGTATGTAGCACCTTTATCCACACCAATAATCCAATCACCAGCGGCTTCAAATGACGTAGTCTCTCTTTTACACAACCCCCTCAAATTACGTAATAAACTCCCTCTCTACATCAGCACTAGTATAACGAATTCATTAACGAAATTGAGTAAACCCAACAGCTGGATTTATTTCCTGGAGGAGGAAACTCCCATTCATGTCTTGCAGTACAGGCATCAGTACAAGCAAGCTGGTTGGTCAGGGTATCCTAACTCTTAACACCCCCTGTACTATTCAAATCAACGAAATGTTCCTACATTACGAAGCGGAGAGCACTCACAAGTTCGAGGTTATTCAGCCACATTACTTCCCGGACATTGACTCAAGGATATTGGACTTAGATCTCGCTACCCTCAATGTAAGCCCCAAAACCAACAAATTGCAGCTTATTACAACTAAAGGAAAAGAATAACAATTTCAAGCTAGTGCACGGGGGTTGAATGAAATTTATACCCATCTTGGGCAAATAAAATTTAATGAGTCTTCCCAGAAGCATTCACACCTTTCCATAGTTTCAATTAGCTTAACTGCAATCTCTAGCTCAATAATTTTCACATACTTGGGTTTTTTTGTTTTTTTTTTGTGGTAGGGAGGTGGAGGCATTTATACCCGCCGAGTCTGGCAGTGTGGGACTCCCATGGAGGATACCTTTGGACTACCCACTAAACACCTCCCCTCTCAATCTGAGAACCTAGCCTGGAACCGTTTGACACATTACTTCGGGCCAGGTCTCATTTTGTTACGCCGTGGGGTGCCTTCAAGCTGGGGAGTCCCTTTCCTAGCGGGAGGGGAGAGGGGAAGAGGAATTGCCAGAAGAGTGATCCCCCAGCCCCAGTGCCTCCGGCTGCTGTGAGTTCCTTTTATATTTTAGGACTGCCCGAGCATAATGTGCCACCTGGTTCCATTTGTCAACCGATTTGAGCATCACCGTAACTATATTATCCGGGGTGAGCTCTCCCGTCTCCCTGTAGAGTTCCCTTCGCAGCCTGGCCCATTTGGTACACGCAAAAAATGTGTGACAGGCATTGTTCTCCTCTCCTGGGCAAAACCCACAATCGGGAGACCGTGACTTGCCGATCTTGTGCAGGTAAGACTGAAAACACCCGTGCCCGCTCAAAAGCTGGGTCAGATAGAAGTCAGTCTCACCATGCTCTTGATTTAGCCACGGTCTCACATCCAGGATGAGGTGCGCAGTCCACCTTCCCTTCGTGCGATTCCTCCAAGACTGCTGCCAATCGTTGAGCGAGCGTTGTCTCTCCTCGCGGACAACGATCTCCCTCGCATCCTCGTTTCGGCGCAGGTAAATAGCGCGGCGCTCTCTAGCAAGGAGGGCGACAGGTATCACGCCTGCAATCACTCTCACCGCCGAGTCGGAGACTGTTGGATACGAAGATGCAATTCTCAGTGCTCCTCTTCTCTGTACCTGTGCCAATCGTTTTCGGTATACCTCCTTGCTGAGAGCGTCACCCCATACCTCTGCTCCGTACAGTAGCACTGACCCTACAGCACTCATCAAGAGGCGTCTTCTTGATGGGCTGGGTCCCGCTACGTTGGCCATAAGTCGACTCAGGGCCGATATTCCCAAAGCAGCCTTCTCAGCCGTTGCCCTGATTTGCTCAGAGGAACTCATCTTCGAGCCGATCAGTAGCCCCAGGTACTTCACCGCTGGCTTCGATTCGATTTGTATATCTCCAATACTGATCATCCTTACTCTAGGGATTCTCTTTTTTGTCAAGATGACCACTTCGGTTTTCTCCAGTGCTAAACTCAGCCCGCGAGCAGTCATCCAGTCTCTCACTCGGCGCATTAGCATATCTAGCCTGAGTTGCGCTTGTTCAACGGTGCGTTTGGTGACCAGAGCCGCAACATCATCCGCATAGCCGACCAAGCGCGACTCATCTGGCATCTCAAGTCTCAGTAGCCCGTCGTAAGACACGTTCCACAGGTCCGGACCAAGGATAGATCCCTGGGCAACACCCGATGTAATTTCCATCCTTCGTTGGCCCTGTGTCGTGTCGTAGAGCAGGCTTCGGTCCTTTAGGTAGTTCCTCAAAAGCCGCATTAGATATTCTGGAACTTGAAAAGAGTTTTCCAGCGTGTCCAGAATATCCACCCATCTAGCAGAGTTGAAGGCATTCCTGACGTCGAGTGTCACCAACAGGACGATCCGTCGCTTGGTGCGACTATATGCCTCTGCCTTTTGGACCGCGTTCACCACCTCTGCAATCGCATCGATGGTAGAACGTCCTGCTCTAAAGCCGTACTGCCGAGGAGATAGGTCCCCAGCAGCATGAATCGCGTCAGTGAGTCTTCCCTTGATGAGTTTCTCTAGCACTTTCCCAGCCGTGTCTAGCATGCATAACGGGCGGTATGCAGACGGCGATTCGGGATTTCCCTTCCCCTTGCTGACCAGCACGAGCCTCGCCACCTTCCATCGTACCGGGAAAACCCCGTCCCGTAGGCAAGCGTTGAATGTGCTGAGCAGCAAGTCAGGACAATGGTGATAGACGAGCTGCAACACCTCAGCTGGAACACCATCTGGACCTGGAGCCTTCCTCGCTTTCAGGGAGAGGACTGCCTCCTCCAGTTCCAGCTGTGTGAAGAGTGGGCACTCTACTGCTGTTTCACCATGGACAGCGTCAACATGGACGGGATGGGCGAGGAAGAGTCCCCGCACTATCGCGTCCATCTTTTCTGCGTCATGTATACAAGGCTTCTGTAGGGCACCAAGTTTCCCCATGACCAGCTTGTAGCCAAGGCCCCACGGATCCCTATTTACATCGTCCACGAGGTCTTGCCAGCATCGGGCCTTGCTCTTGTTAATAAGCCTGCGAAGATATTTCCTGCCGGACTTGTATGCTGCCAGCCTAGTGTCTGCCTCCTCCCGTGTTCGCGCCCGCTGGGCCTCTCGCCGAAGTTTGTGACGCTCGCTTCTTTGTTTGGCGATCTCGTTTGACCACCAGTATACTGGAGGCTTACCATGTCGGGGTCTCCGGCGGGGCATGGAAGACTCGCAAGCAGCTATGATGGTACTCATAGTTGAGTTCACCAAGTCCTTGGCTGTAGGCCCTCCACTCCCTGGCGGAGCTCCCAGCAACGGTGCGCCTGCCGTAAGCGCGTCAGCAAACCTCTCAAGGTCCATCCTCCCAATCCTCCATCCGAGGATTGAAGTTTGGGCATATGCACGCAGAGTGGCACCGTCGTGAATCTCAACAGCTATATACTGGTGATCACTAGCCGAGTAGTCCTCTAGTACTCGCCAGTTGTGTACTCTGGGTACCAGGGATTCCGAAGCGAGTGTCACATCGGGTATGGTTCCTACGCAACCCCAGCGGCGGAAAGTAGGGGTGTTACCAGTATTTAGGACAAAAAGCGCTGTTCTGGCCGCCATGTCCAAGATTTGCTTTCCCCTTGGATCGGATTGTGGCATACCCCATTCAATGGCTCTAGCGTTGAAGTCTCCCCCGACCAGCATGTGGCCCTCTGTGTTCGAGACAGCGTCCTCCAGGGCATCGAGTTTGGATCGAAAAGATCGCATTGCCTCGTTAGGCGTCAGATAAACACTGAAATATGTTATCCCTGAACACCGCACCCACACAAAACCATCCCCGGGTCCATGGCCCTGCACCTGAAGGCGGGCGCTGTCTCGAACCCAGATGGCCGAGGTACCAGATTTGTCAGGGTACCACGCTTGCGAGTCCTTGTTATGATGTTGCTTGCTCAGCAACAGGAGGTCAGCTTTCTTATCCCTCGCAAACTGCTCAAGTAGGTCCTGGGCGTTTGTGCTTCGATGCAAATTGACCTGCAGGATACGGATCATTTGAGTATCGATTTGGCTTTAGTTAGGGCCTCCTTGAAAACCCGGCATCTCCCTGTCCCCGGCTCATGTTTGAGGTCGCCGGGTGCTAGCTTAGCATCCTTGCAGAGAATGCATTTTGCCTCGTTCGTGCACTCCTTCCTTTTGTGCCCCGTTTCACCACATTTGTAGCACAGAGATCTCCTGTCGGGTCCCCTACAGCCATACGCGGTGTGTCCGTATTCGAAGCATCTGAAGCAGCGGATAGGGATCGCTCTTCTCCGTATCCTGCAGATCACCCAACCTATCTTAATTTTGCCCTTCGCCAGGATTTGCTGGGCGTCTTTATCAGCTAGTTCGACAATAGCCATGCGTTGCCCCCTTGTGTTTTCACGTGTCAATCTTGCCTTGACTTCACTTAAGCTGGGGAACTCCCTCCTAATGGCATCCTCTACTTCAGCTTTGTCCGTGACGCAGTCGAGGTCCCTGATTTCCAGGGTGGCCATTGGTTCAAGCGAGGCAACCTTTGCCGCATCTCCAAGAACCTGTTGAACCGCGTCACGGAATGCATCTTTGTTTGTGGCCTCTGGCCCGAATTCCACCAGCAAGCCACCGGTCCGGGTTGGTCGAACTGCTTTGATGGCAGTTTTGGTGTCGTCTGGCTTGACCGCTCCTTTAATTTCACGGAGGACATCTGCGTAGGTTCGGCCCTTAGTTGGTTTAATAAGCAGTGCCTCTCGCAAGGGTTTGCGCCGCGGTTTGCTTTTTGTTTTCTGCGGTATATCGGGGGTTCTTTGTTCTTTTCGTGGTTGAGCTCTTTGTCTGTTTTTTCTAGGAGTAGCTTTTTGGCCGCTTTTTTCGCTGCCTTGTTTCGCACCACATGAAACTCTTCGCCTGGAGTGTCAACTTCGTTTATGGTCTCGTCTATCCTCCTTTTCTCACAGTCGCCTTCAATTGGGCTACCGGCCATTCTTTTGCTGCTGCTAGGACCCACTGATGCCTCGAGGGAGAGCGTGTCTTTTTGGTGCTTTTCGGTTGCAAGCCACCTCCGCCTGTAGTGCGTTATGCGGCCAAAAATCTCCTCCAGTTCAAGAATGCCATTCTTGACACTCTTGCCTATGTTTTTCTGCACTTCGCAGGCAGCCCTCAGTTGTTTGACGATATTCCCCGTTTCCGAGTAAGCCGCTCGTCTTCGGCGCGGTCAAGGGCGATTGTGTTATTTGGCGCCACCTCTTGGGAGAGGCCCCCGTTTCCTAGCTCTTTTGCTTCTATCGCTTGGGTCCCGTTTGAAGTGGCGTTGGCCAACGGCAAAACTTCTCCCTCCCCCAGTCTTACACTGGCCTCTGTTGGTGTCGCAGCTTGATCCGGATTGTGTACGTCTTGCACTGGGCGCTCCGGGGTGCGCATAGTCCTTCTACAGGGCCCAAAGGCCGCAATGATGCCAGGTTGCACAACGCACTCTGCCTTCTTTCGTTCGTTAGTCCGTCTGTGGTCTGTCTCCAATGATTTAACCTGTGATGTTGACTTTGACAGTGTTTCTGGGGTTTGCTGCCTCCCCATGCAATCGGTGACTTGTTTTATCGGTGTTCTTGCCAACAGCGGTTTTTGCCTGAAAGGGTTCTCCGTGCTAGCGTCCTGTTTGCTTGTGGTTTCATTTGTTGGAGGTTTTTATCTGTTGATTTTATTTGCTCCATTTTATTGGGTCCCCCCTCGGAGCCGCTATCTCCGTTCGTGTGTGTAGTCGCCGTTTTGGTCCCATGGTTATCTTTGCAGAGCGGGGAGGCCATGCGAGGGTTGGCACAAGCCCTTATGGGGACAAGTGCTCAGAGCCAGACCAGCGCTAATCGGGAGTCCGTCTCAACCGAACCTACACCACCAACCCAATGGTGCGAACTTCGAACGAACTCCGAGGCCTGCCAAGGTTTTACCGGGACGGAGACGGTATGATAGTTGAATTGGAGCCGTTCACACACGAGTTTCACCTCGGCGCTACTGTGCAAAGCAACTAGGTCCAAACCATCACATCCGCCAGCCCAAAGCGTCAATTCCAGTTCGTTGTCCAAAGCGTAGTCCAGATACAATAAGAGTCGTTACCTATCATCCCAGGAGGAAACCTCACGGCACCCCCCATATCCTCGGGTCCGTGGGGGCGGCACTCCCTAAAGAATGCTAGCCTCCAAGAATGTTCTTGTCGGCCGGCTTTCTCCCTGCGGGAATTTCCTTGGGTACGTGGGGGCGGAACTCCCCAAAGAATGCTAGCCTCCAAGAGTGCTCTTGTCGACCGGCATTCCCCCTGCGGAGTTTCCTCGGGTACGTGGGGGCGGAACTCCCCAAAGAATGCTAGCCTCCAAGAGTGCTCTTGTCGACCGGCATCCCCCTGCGGGGGGATGCCGGTTGGCGACTACTGAAATCCCGACGCCAAGCAGAGTAGACTGCACCGGGAAACCTATAACTTTACAAATAAATAGCCCTCAAACAGACCAACGGCACATTCCCGTCCTTACAGTTAACGACACCCAACCCGAAAAGTCTCCCGAAAGTCGACTCCCATCGACTAATCAAGGCATTGCACCCTCCCTTACTAACAATCCCACCCGATCTTTCCAATTAGTCTAACTAACGGTAAGTCAAAGCAAAAGAAAAGGAAAAATAACCAAAAAAAAAATTAGTATATATATATAAAGATAATAAATAACATACCAAACGAGGGGGAAACGCAAAACAAAAAATAATCAAATAAAAATAAAAATCACGGAAGATGACACAAAAAAAAAAAGACATACATAGTAGTTTGTAATTCTAAATCGCACTTAAATAAGCGTTGAAGAATTTGTTCACAAGTGAATTTAAAAATGTACGTAACATACAGGAAGAAGTCCACGAACAAAAAATAGGAAAACTACTATGAGTTTGTTTGATTGTAAAATTGCATTTAACAAAAAAAAAAGAAAAACATTGTATAATCGCAGATAGATTTAGATTTTGATTTAATTTATTGTAAGTGTAAACCACTAAGGCGTAGTTCAATCATATATAGCATATTATACATGTAACTTAAATCCCATCGCACATAAAGTTTCATTAACAAAATAAAAATCCCGAATCTGTACATAAAAGATATATATTTATACACAACAAATATGCGGAGCGATTAAGTTAAATTTATTTTCAAGTTTAATTAAATGAAAGGGTGCTCAAGTATTGGAAACGAGTAATGAATTAGTTCTGATTAACAAAAGTTCTCCTAATATAGCAGTTTCCCAAATGGATTCTAATTTTGCAAAATAATAAACCGCAAATAGAGTTGTAAGGTGAAAGAAGTATCATTGTTAAAAATGCTGGAGAATTAGAGATAAAACAGGATTGTAATGAGAGTAAGTTGTTCTTAAAGAGAAATTATCTTGTTAATTTTTAACTGTAAAGTAACTAAAACTAAGTAATTCAAAAAAAATAAAATAATAATAAAAAAAATAAGGTTAAGAACGAAATGAGTTAGGAAGCGAAACCAATCCAGTCGTTCAAAGTTTTCATGTGAAACATTAAACACGCTTGTAATTGGTTTCTAACAAGCAAACATACAACGGAGAGTTGAATGGTTTGTAAACACCCGACCATCGTGAGGAAGGGAAGAATTTTAATCATTGTAGTCAAATGACATAATTATTTATAATGAAAATTTCCACTTTATTTTAGAGTTTTTATTGTAGAGTAACATACTTAGAGTATTATCTGTAATAAATAATATTATTAAACGTAGAGTAACAGAATTAAACTTTTACCCCTTAGCAGACTTGAGCAGTTAGCTTAAAATTGATAACCGGTCATATAGTAGTTAGAAAATATGAAAATAAAATTTTAAGAGAGTAATGTTTAAATGTTAATTAAGAATAGTAATAGTATATAAGCGAAAGGAGGCGTCGGAGTTAACAGTTGCTGTAAATACGCCGTATACTTTAGACATTAATATAATCCGCAAAAGCTACGCTATCCAATTCTTCTCCCAGGAATTGGATCCCTTTTTTCAACAGGGGAAGTAATGTTACGATAATCAAATACAAATTGCTCAGAAATCCATGACAATTAATCCACCCTCATGCCTCGCTTACGACACGTTACAACAAAACTCATAACAGTTTTTCACAATTCCAATCATTCATCGCAGGAGCCAACAAGCAATGTATGCTTCACCGCCCATACTTAGGGAACGGCGACACCCTAAACATAGTACATAATCGCAATTCAATGTATACAAGAACTTATATCTTACGCTTCATTGGTCAAGTGGCTAAATTGGCTCTGCGGCGAATTCCACACGCATACATGGTAGTCCATACAATTGCCATGTTGAGAGCATTTGGAGTGCATGTATACAGTTGAATGTGTGTACTATGCGCAATCCGCTCATCTGAGTACCAATTCGCCACGACAACAAACTCAGAAATTGTATGGGGAGAAGTCGTCGAATATTCAGATATATGAATACTGAAGAAGAAAAGAGCCAAAAGCATGAGATTGGAGCTAGCGTTCCTTTTCATGCAACAAGATTGTTCCTGAAGAACAAGAGAGGAATGAATTTGTAAAGCAGGTTAAGGGGAATTAGCACACTTACAAACTCAGCGTTTTGCGGATTAACTGGATCGAAGGTCCACGACTCTCGCTAGCAATGCAAGCAATTTGTTTGTATTTAAGCTAGTGGCGAATTGGAAAAAGTAGCAGTTTTCAACGCAAGTCTCTAGAAGAGTTAGTCAAGACGAAAACCACCAGTAGAAGTTCGCCGCAAAGCAACGCCATCCTGAACCATCGATCTGAAGGTGAGAAGAACGAGCGGAGCCTGAGTTTCTTTAGGCCCAAGCCGGTGAAACCCTGGTTTTAGCCTTTTAATGATTAATTAACGTATACAAATAGTCTTACACTTAACAACCTCTCTGATTCTTTTCTTTTACGTAAAGAGTGAAGGCATCCACGGTAAACGGAGTGCTTGGAGTCGGCGAAGCTCTGCTTCCAGTTTTCATCCGCGTGCACCACTGTATACGAACAGTGGTACGAAGGTTACAAGCCCGCATTAGCTGCAGGGTGCACCAAGACCGGTTGTAACCCCCTTTCTGTCTTTTTTCAGGCCGCGCTTACCGGACCCAACAGTCGAAACGAGGAGCCTGACAGCAACACCAGAACTCTGGAAGCGAGGTGCACTAAGCCCAGCCTGGAAGAGGCGCCCCGCGCTGCTCCGTTAGCGGGTCCCCGACCGATACCAAGGTACCAGAGGAAAAGGGAGCCAACTCAGGAAACGGGATCAACCCCGGAGCCCACCCCCGGGGATCCCACTCAAGGTACGCGACGATCAATCACCTTCGAGACATACTTAGCCCACCTGACAGCCCCGTTGGACGTAGCGGACAGGGAGACACCGGAGGAAACGAAGCGTGGAGGTAGACGCGTAAGGCTGCGGCAGGAGCTGGGCAGCCTACGACGCCTCGCGAGAGGCGTGATTTCTGACGAGGAGCGGGAGTTCTTCACGGCCCGGGCCCGGGAACTCAAGAAGCAAATCAAGGAGGAGCGTAGAAGTAGACTAGCGGTGACAGCCAGAATCCGAGCGCTACCGGCCAAACGAGTCCCAGAAGCATCAAGTAGGTGTTGAACGTTAAAAGAGAATAAAGAATTGCTTTAATAAAACGGAAAATAAAGGTTCTTCTTATTTCTAAAGGACAGCTCTTTCTCCCCCTAGGTATCAAGGTTTGTGTGATGGGGTGCGATCGCCACGCCAACACAGGCAGGGTGGTTGCATACCTGTAACTATTGGCGCAGCCGGTTTTTGATTCCGAACAGCTCCAGTATAACGAACGTGTTGTGGAGCGACCAGTTATTGAATAGAATAATTGGTGTTTCAGACGGAATTAGAACCTTTTCTTACCACTCTTGAGGTTATAACATTCATTCACACGATTGATATCTAGGAGGTGGTCCTTTAGATTAAGATTGTGCCTGAAAGGTCATCCTTGATATATCCGAGTCTTCAAGGAGGAGGATGGAGGAAGGAGGATGAAGGTACAGTAAAAAAAAGGGAGGAACTCGTTAGCTACGTGAACGAGTGAACGACGAACGTCAGAGAACTAGGCAGGTACATCAATCAACTCCGGAAAAAACCAGCGGACTCGTGCTCCGAAGTGGAAGAACTCATTTTACCCCTAAAAATAAATCGGAAACTTTTCCTTCTGATTTAGACTCACAGGTTAAGCGAGAACCTGCATCTACGAGTAAAGAGTCAATCCTTGAATTCACTGACTGTTGATCAGTTATATTTTAGCCATTTGGAGCAGATCAATCAATTCCGTGAACAGACAGCGCAGTTTAGGGAAGAGATCAAACATTTTAGTGGGAGTGCGTTTGGCCATAGTCTTTAAAAACTTTGATTACTTCACACGACTGGAAACTGACATTGGGAGTGAGCTAGTTTCGTAGCGAGGCGTGGGCGAGCATAAAAAAAAAAATTAATTCCACAGAAGTTGAATGAAACACACTTTTAACAGGAAAACAATTATTACTTTATTATTTCACTCGCGTTACCGTCGTTTACGTAAATCACATAGATTGACTGGGGGCGACGTCATGTATGCGAGAAGTTTAAATAGATGATTTTTGCTGACGCTATGTCTGCGGTCAGGCATGTGTCGTTTCCGAAATCTTCACGTTGCATTTTCCTGAATGAGGCAAATGCAACGTTTGCAGTAAATCTTCAACAGAAATGTTATTTTTCATAGGGTTTTCAATTACCGGATACATGACTTCTCCCCCCTTTGAATGAGAACTCTCCTGAATTCTATAAATGTACTCAATCTTTTCTATTACATTTTTAAATGATTTTAACATGCTTTTGTTTCTTTTGAAATTCACAAACATCCATAAAGCCAAATTTATTAAAATGATAGAAATGATTGCAAAAGTGATATAATTTATATTTGTATGTATTTTCAAATGGTTTATGTGTTTTACATTTTCTATATTTTTCAAAACAATGTCTTCAAAGCTTATTTTTTTTGTAAAATTATAGGTTTCATCATCCATGTAAAAGTATCTTTCTACAAATTTTTCATTATTGTTACTGAACGTTTTGTTTAAAATTTTTACAGTACAATTATTTATGACTAACAAGTAATTTCCATTTAATCTTATTTTTCTATCATCGCAATAGTTGATAATTACTTCACCTTTTAAGTTTTTACATATTATTGTATTTTCGTCTATTTTTCTTATTTCCGTTTCTATATTCTAGGTCAATTTACAATTGTTATTCATAATACAATTATTTAAGGGTTTAAGTTCATCATAATGATATCTAGTTGAATTCATTTCAATAACAAATTGGTCTTTAAGGACGATTTCGAGATTGTCTTCATTAGGCATTGCTATAATTACTTGATAATCAATAAGATTATAAGAGTCTGGAATTCTCATCGCAAGAATAATCGTATCATCGTCATGTTTCAAGAGTCCAGTTCGTACGTGTTTTAGTTGACAAAAGTCAAGGTACAGTGATAAATATCATGAAAATTGTTTGATATTTTTATTTAAAAAACCTATAGTGATAAAATTTTTTTTGGTATTACTTCAACTATAATCATTACACTTTAAATTCATGTAAAACAAAACGAAAATTCTGTCGTATTAATATATTATTACATATGATGTGTTGGAAAGTCAATGAATGAAGTCCACAAAAGTCATGGTACACCTAAAGAAAAATGATACAAATTGTAATTATAGTCTTGCATAGTTATTGGAATTATACTTTTCTTAATATTTTGTCGGATATCCTTTCATCTGAATTACTGACTTCAGTCTTTTAGGCATAGAATATACCAATTTTTTAGTAAATTCGCTGCTGATTCTGGCCCACTCCTCCAATATAACATCCTTAAGCTGCGCCTTGCTTGATATCACGCTTTTTCGGATTTTTGTCTCAAGCTCATTCCAAAGATGCTCTATAGGGTTCAAATCAGGGCTTTGAGGCGGTGTAGCAAGCATGCGAGTATTGTACAATAGCCACATTCGAACTTTATGCGCAGTGTGCTTAGGGTCATTGTCCTGTTGAAACAAGAAATCTTCTCGCATACCTAATTTGGCTGCACTTTGTTTCATGTTGTTTCGTAGAATCTCTAAATAAGAGTTCTGATCCATAGTATTTTCGATGAATGTCAGATTTCCAACTCCAGCAGCAGCCATGCAACCCCAAACCATAACACCACCGCCTCCATGTTTTACTGTTTTAATAGTGTTCTTGGGATTAAATGCTTCTCCTACTTTTCGCCAGACCCTCTTATGCCCATTTACACCAAATATACAAAATTTAGACTCATCCGAAAATAAAACATTATCCCAAAACGTTATTGTTTGTCAATATATGCTTTTGCAAATGTTATTCTTTTTTGTTTGTTTATGGAACTTACAAGAGGTTTTCTTCCAGGCGTACGAGATGAAAATCCAGCTCTACGCACAGTTTCTGCGCTAACCTCCTTTTTATCATTAATTCCAATAACATCGCAGATTTTTCTACAGCTTAGAAATGGATCTTGTTTTACCATTCGCGAAATTTTTCTCTTGTCCTTTGCACTTAGTTTAGATGGACACTGTTCGGGGCACATTTTCCACTCTATTTTCCTTCTTAAATCGATTTATCACTTTTTGAATGGTTGACCGACTTCGCAACACTAGTTCAGCTATTTCAGAATATGATTTGCTCTGATTTGAATGCAGATTAATAATTATTTCACGCTCCTTAATACTCAACTCCTTTCGACTCATTTTTTAAAAATTTTATTAAATAAAAGATACACCACGAATACGGACGCGATATTAAAGACAGCGGCCTACGGTTGTTAACTCACTCTGATAATATGAACTTGGGGGATTCCCCTTTTTACAAATAACAGGGCATTTTCTGCAACTGTACCAAGACTTTTGTGGAGTAGAAAAGAGACATTGCCAACAAAAAATTATTGTCTTCAATGATCATTATTGCCGAATCCCTTTAAATTTATGAAAACTTAAATTCAACAGAACTCGTATTATTACCATTTCATAACTTTTGGTTTTCAAATAAAAATATTGATTCAGTAATACAATTTTCAGTTACCGATTCTCTGTACCTTGACTTTTGTGGAAGACTGTATGTAAAATAGTCCTGGTCGTCATTATTAATTCAGTTTGTTCTAAATTTGTCGTTGTGTATCCGTTTATGTCACTAATGGATTCAGTAAAATGTCCCAGTGGTTGACTGAACAAATGCAAAAATACAGATGAATACCGCGATTAGGATCTGTAATTTATTTATAGAAGTTTTGCTTGTACTATTTCTATTATCATTTTCTGTCTAAAATAAGGCATTTTTTCCTGTGAAAAGTCAAATTCTTGGTTTCTACTAATATACTCAGCGAACATACAACTAAACACTCTACAGTCACTTCCGTTAGTTTGTTTTGGAATATTCTTTACATGTTCTTTTATAAATTCACCCGTATTTAAAGGTTGATTTAATTTGTCAAGTGATTCTTCGATTAGATAATTTTCTAAGATAGTTAGGGCGATGGGATTATGGTTGACCAGTGAATCGTAGTATTTTATGGAATTATTTTTGAGATTTATTGCAGCTAAGCACCAGTGGTTCTTTTGAAAGTGTACTGGAACCAATATTATATCGAAAGTGAATAGATTTACTCGCCTTGTCCATTTGCGGACTGCAATATACCCTGCTCCCAGTAACCGGGGTAGGAAGAATGTGTTCATAGCATAAATTTTTGGCATGTTTCCAGAACTGTGTATTTCACTACGTTCGGCTAGTAATCTGAGGTAAAAATTTATTATGTTATCGTTTAACCAGTTTAAATCTTTCAATGTTTGGATGTCGTCTCGTGTTATATTTAAATTGAATTTGGAAACTAGAACTTCATTTTTAGGTTCTTTCTGAATTGCGTTTTCTAGGACTAATTTCTGGCCCTCATTAAAACTTTCACCCTTTTCGGTATTATTTGATTTTTTTATGGCTGCAGGTTTACAATCAAAATCTATTTCTTTACTTTTATCCGAATACTTTAGCTCCTTTTTAATATTTGTTGGGTGGATGTTGTTTAACTTTGTTTTCCTGTATTTAGGCAGATGTTTAAGTCTTGCAGCTTTATAATTTTTTATAAATCCTACCGACTGCGCCAGTTTCGTAGCGAGGCGTGGGCGAGCATAAAAAAAAATAATTAATTCCACAGAAGTTGAATGAAACACACTTTCAACAGAAAAACAATTATTACTTTATTATTTCACTCGCGGTACCGTCGTTTACGTAAATTACATAGATTGACTGGGGGCGACGTCATGTATGCGAGAAGTTTAAATAGATGATTTTTGCTGACGCTATGTCTGCGGTCAGACCTGTGTCGTTTCCGAAATCTTCACGTTGCATTTTCCTGAATGAGGTAAATGCAACGTTTGCAGTAAATCTTCAACAGAAATGTTATTTTTCATAGGGTTTTCAATTACCGGATACATGACTAGCTCGTCCTCTAGTGTGTCCGTGGATTTGACTGTTGACCAGATAAGGAAGCCGAAGTTAAGGATTTCACGAGCACTATGGCAGATTATGGGAAGGTTGCAAAGTTGATGGGACAGATGATTCCCTTGTTTTCTGGGGCACCCAGTCCCACCATGGTGCTTGATCTGCAAACATTCATTGGTTGCAGTAAGCAGGTATGGAAATGCTTTAGCATTCAGGAGCGCGTTGCGTTTATGCAGATTTTTCCTACCCGTCTGCGAGGTGAAGCTTATCAGCTGATATCCTCTAACTTCCCGTCCACTTTGGAGGTGGCGGAAGAATTACTGAACCGGGTATATTTACCAAGAGAAACTTATCAGGAGTTGGTTAATAGTTTAATAACAGTAAAACAAAGTCCTTCGGATTCCATTCTAGCCTACACATCTCGTCTTAGGCAAATTCTTAAACGTTGCCAGGAAGCAGCAGCAGTTAAATATGGATCGGAAGCGAGTAGGATTGCGAATGCACAATTAGAGGACTTTGCGATGAATGCTTTTGGAAGTGGAGTAGTTAATCCTCAGCTTTGTCAGTACCTTCTGATGTTAGAGAAATGCACCTTTGAGGAGCTTGTAGCTAAGGGGCTGAACATGGAGAAACTTCAAAAGGGAGTTTTCGTTTTGCAGAACAGTGCATCACAAGCAATTCCGCAAATGATGCAAGTTCAACCCCCATTCAATAATTGGATGATGAACCAGCACGTGATGGCTCCTCAGAAGGCAATGTACTCACATAATCCCTATGCGATACCTTTTCAGTCACAGGTTGGACCACAAGCGGTGGTAGCACCAGAGAAGGATCCCCAATTGAAATCATCAAAATTCACCAAGGGTCCGAGAATAATTTGTAATTTTTGTCATGAACGGGGCCACACATACTCCGATTGTTACTCTCGGAAGAATACTCCCTATTGTTCCACCTCCGCAGGGGGAATGCCGGTCGACAAGAGCTCTCTTGGAGGCTAGCATTCTTTGGGGAGTTCCGCCCCCACGTACCCGAGGAAACTCTGCAGGGGGAATGCCGGTCGACAAGACCACTCTTGGAGGCTGGCATTCTTTGGGGAGTTCCGCCCCACGTACCCGAGGAAATTCCCGCAGGGAGAAAGCCGGTCGACAAGAACATTCTTGGAGGCTAGCATTCTTTGGGGAGTGCCGCCCCCACGGACCCGAGGATATGGGGGGTGCCGTGAGGTTCCCTCTTATTGTATCTGGATTACGCTTTGGACAACGAACTGGAATTGACGCTTTGGGCTGGCGGATGTGATGGCTTGGAACTAGTTGCTTTGCACAGTAGCGCCGAGGTGAAACTCGTGTGTGAACGGCTCTAATTCAACTATCATACCGTCTCCGTCCTGGTAAAACCTTGGCAGGCCTCGGAGTAGGTTCGAAGTTCGCACCATTGGGTTGGTGATGTAGGTTCGGTTGAGACGGACTCCCGATTAGCGCTGGTCTGGCTCTGAGCACTTGTCCCCATAAGGGCTTGTGCCAACCCTCGCATGGCCTCCCTGCTCTGCAAAGATAACCATGGGACCAAAAAGGCGACTACACACACGAACGGAGATAGCGGCTCCGAGGGGGGACCCAATAAAATGGAGCAAACAAATGAAACCACAAGCAAACAGGACGCTAGCACGGAGAACCCTTTCAGGCAAAAACCGCTGTTGGCAAGAACACCGATAAAACAAGTCACCGATTGCGGGGGGAGGCAGCAAACCCCAGAAACACTGTCAAAGTCAACATCACAGGTTAAATCATCGGAGACAGACCACAGACGGACTAACGAACGAAAGAAGGCAGAGTGCGTTGTGCAACCTGGCATCATTGCGGCCTTTGGGCGCAGTAGAAGGACTATGCGCACCCCGGAGCGCCTAGTGCAAGACGTACACAATCCGGATCAAGCTGCGACACCAACGGAGGCCAGTGTAAGACTGGGGGAGCGAGAAGTTTTGCCGTTGGCCGACGCCACTTCAAACGCGACCCAAGCGATAGAAGCAAAAGGGCTAGGAAACGGGGGCCTCTCCCAAGAGGTGGCGCCAAATAACACAATCGCCCTTGACCGCGCCGAAGAGGAGCGGCTTACTCGGAAAGCGGGGAATATCGTCAAACAACTGAGGGCTGCCTGCGAAGTGCAGAAAAACATAGGCAAGAGTGTCAAGAATGGCATTCTTGAACTGGAGGAGCTTTTTGGCCGCATAACGCACTACAGGTGGAGGTGGCTTGCAACCGAAAAGCACCAAAAAGACACGCTCTCCCTCGAGGCATCAGTGGGTCCTAGCAGCAGCAAAAGAATGGCCGGTAGCCCAATTGAAGGCGACTGTGAGAAAAGGAGGATAGACGAGACCATAAACGAAGTTGACACTACAGGCGAGGAGTTTCATGTGGTGCGAAACAAGGCAGCGAAAAAAGCGGCCAAAAAGCTACTCCTAGAAAAAACAGACAAAGAGCTCAACCACGAAAAGAACAAAGAACCCCCCGATATACCGCAGAAAACAAAAAGCAAACCGCGGCGCAAACCCTTGCGAGAGGCACTGCTTATTAAACCAACTAAGGGCCGAACCTACGCAGATGTCCTCCGTGAAATTAAAGGAGCGGTCAAGCCAGACGACACCAAAACTGCCATCAAAGCAGTTCGACCAACCCGGACCGGTGGCTTGCTGGTGGGATTCGGGCCAGAGGCCACAAACAAAGATGCATTCCGTGACGCGGTTCAAAAGGTTCTTGGAGATGCGGCAACGGTTGCCTCGCTCGAACCAATGGCCACCCTGGAAATCAGGGACCTCGACTGCGTCACGGACAAAGCTGAAGTAGAGGATGCCATTAGGAGGGAGTTCCCCAGCTTAAGTGAAGTCAAGGCAAGATTGACACGTGAAAACACAAGGGGGCAACGCATGGCTATTGTCGAACTAGCTGATAAAGACGCCCAGCAAATCCTGGCGAAGGGCAAAATTAAGATAGGTTGGGTGATCTGCAGGATACGGAGAAGAGCGATCCCTATCTGCTGCTTCAGATGCCTCGAATACGGACACACCGCGTATGGCTGTAGGGGACCCGACAGGAGATCTCTGTGCTACAAATGTGGTGAAACGGGGCACAAAAAGAAGGAGTGCACGAACGAGCAAAATGCATTCTTTGCAAGGATGCTAAGCTAGCACCCGGCGACCTCAAACATGAGCCGGGGACAGGGAGATGCCGGGTTTTCAAGGAGGCCCTAACTAAAGCCAAATCGATACTCAAATGATCCGTATCCTGCAGGTCAATTTGCATCGAAGCACAAACGCCCAGGACCTACTTGAGCAGTTTGCGAGGGATAAGAAAGCTGACCTCCTGTTGCTGAGCAAGCAACATCATAACAAGGACTCGCAAGCGTGGTACCCTGACAAATCTGGTACCTCGGCCATCTGGGTTCGAGACAGCGCCCGTCTTCAGGTGCAGGGCCATGTACGCGGGGATGGTTTTGTGTGGGTGCGGTGTTCAGGGATAACATATTTCAGTGTTTATCTGACGCCTAACGAGGCAATGCGATCCTTTCGAACAAAACTCGATGCCCTGGAGGACTCTGTCTCGAACACAGAGGGCCACATGCTGGTCGGGGGAGACTTCAACGCTAGAGCCATCGAATGGGGTATGCCACAATCCGACCCAAGGGGAAAGCAAATCTTGGACATGGCGGCCAGAACAGCGCTTTTTGTCCTAAATACTGGTAACACCCCTACTTTCCGCCGCTGGGGTTGCGTAGGAACCATACCCGATGTGACACTCGCTTCGGAGTCCCTGGTACCTAGAGTACACAACTGGCGAGTACTAGAGGACTACTCGGCTAGTGATCACCAGTATATAGCTGTTGAGATTCACGACAGTGCCACTCTGCGTGCATATGCCCAAACTTCAATCCTCGGATGGAGGATTGGGAGGATGGACCTTGAGAGGTTTGCTGACGCGCTTACGGCAGGCGCACTGTTGCTGGGAGCTCCGCCAGGGAGTGGAGGGCCTACAGCCAAGGACTTGGTGAACTCAACTATGAGTACCATCATAGCTGCTTGCGAGTCTTCCATGCCGCGCCGGAGACCCCGACATGGTAAGCCTCCAGTATACTGGTGGTCAAACGAGATCGCCGAACAAAGAAGCGAGTGTCACAAACCTCAGCGAGAGGCCCAGCGGGCGCGAACACGGGAGGAGGCAGACACTAGGCTAGCAGCATACAGGTCCGGCAGGAAATATCTTCGCAGGCTTATTAACAAGAGCAAGGCCCGATGTTGGCAAGACCTCGTGGACGATGTAAATAGGGATCCGTGGGGCCTTGGCTACAAGCTGGTCATGGGGAAACTTGGTGCCCTACGGAAGCCTTGTATACATGACGTGGAAAAGATGGACGCGATAGTGCGGGGACTCTTCCCCGCCCATCCCGTCCGTGTTGACACTGTCCATGGTGAAACAGCAGTCGAGTGCCCACTCTTCACACAGCTGGAACTGGAGGAGGCAGTCCTCTCCCTGAAAGCGAGGGAGGCTCCAGGTCCAGATGGTGTTCCAGCTGAGGTGTTGCAGCTCGTCTATCACCATTGTCCTGACTTGCTGCTCAGCATATTCAACGCTTGCCTACGGGACGGGGTTTTCCCGGTACGATGGAAGGTGGCGAGGCTCGTGCTGGTCAGCAAGGGGAAGGGAAATCCCGAATCGCCGTCTGCATACCGCCCGTTATGCATGCTAGACACGGCTGGGAAAGTGCTAGAGAAACTCATCAAGGGAAGACTCACTGACGCGATTCGTGCTGCTGGGGACCTATCTCCTCGGCAGTACGGCTTTAGAGCAGGACGTTCTACCATCGATGCGATTGCAGAGGTGGTGAACGCGGTCCAAAAGGCAGAGGCATATAGTCGCACCAAGCGACGGATCGTCCTGTTGGTGACACTCGACGTCAGGAATGCCTTCAACTCCGCTAGATGGGTGGATATTCTGGATACGCTGGAAAACTCTTTTCAAGTCCCAGAATATCTAATGCGGCTTTTGAGGAACTACCTAAAGGACCGAAGCCTGCTCTACGACACGACACAGGGCCAACGAAGGATGGAAATTACATCGGGTGTTGCCCAGGGATCTATCCTTGGTCCGGACCTGTGGAACGTGTCTTACGACGGGCTACTGAGACTTGAGATGCCAGATGAGTCGCGCTTGGTCGGCTATGCGGATGATGTTGCGGCTCTGGTCGCCGGACGCACCGTTGAACAAGCGCAACTTAGGCTAGGTATGCTAATGCGCCGAGTGAGGGACTGGATGACTGCTCGCGGGTTCAGTTTAGCACTGGAGAAAACAGAAGTGGTCATCTTGACAAAAAAGAGAATCCCTAGAGTAAGGATGATCAGTATTGGAGATATACAAATCGAATCGAAGCCAGCGGTGAAGTACCTGGGGCTACTGATCGACTCGAAGATGAGTTTCTCTGAGCAAATCAGGGCAACGGCTGAGAAGGCTGCTTCGGGAATATCGGCCCTGAGTCGACTTATGGCCAACGTAAGGGGACCCAGCCCATCAAGAAGACGCCTCTTGATGAGTGCTGTAGGGTCAGTGCTACTGTACGGAGCAGAGGTATGGGGCGACGCTCTCAGCAAGGAGGTATACCGAAAACGATTGGCACAGGTACAGAGAAGAGGAGCACTGAGAATTGCATCTTCGTATCCAACAGTCTCCGACTCGGCGGTGAGAGTGATTGCAGGCGTGATACCTGTCGCCCTCCTTGCTAGAGAGCGCCGCGCTATTTACCTGCGCCGAAACGAGGATGCGAGGGAGATCGTTGTCCGCGAGAAGAGACAACGCTCGCTCAACGATTGGCAGCAGTCTTGGAGGAGTTGCACGAAGGGAAGGTGGACTGCGCGCGTCATCCCCGATGTGAGACCGTGGCTAAATCGAAGGCATGGTGAGACTGACTTCTATCTGACCCAGCTTTTGGGCGGGCACGGGTGTTTTCAGTCTTACCTGCACAAGATCGGCAAGTCACGGTCTCCCGATTGTGGGTTTTGCTCAGGAGAGGAGAACAATGCCTGTCACACATTTTTTGCGTGTACCAAATGGGCCAGGCTGCGAAGGGAACTCTACAGGGAGACGGGAGAGCTCACTCCGGATAATATAGTTGCGGTGATGCTCGAATCGGTTGACAAATGGAACCAGGTGGCACATTATGCTCGGGCAGTCCTAAAATATAAAAGGGACTCACAGCAGCCGGAGGCACTGGGGCTGGGGGATCGCTCTTCTGGCAATTCCTCTTCCCCCCTCCCCTCCCGCTAGGAAAGGGACTCCCCAGCTTGAAGGCGCCCCACGGCGTAACAAAACGAGACCTGGCCCGAAGTAATGTGTCAAACGGTTCCAGGCTAGGTTCTCAGATTGACAGGGGAGGTGTTTAGTGGGTAGTCCAAAGGTATCCTCCATGGGAGTCCCACACTGCCAGACTCGGCGGGCATAAATGCCTTCACCTCCCTACCACAAAAAAAAAAAAAAAAAAAATTGTTCCACCTGTAAGCAATATGGTCACGATCAAAAGGATTGTCAGGTGAAATCCGCCACTAGTCATCGGGCCAGTAAGGAGAACCCAAGAGTATACAGTATCTTGGTTAAGTGTGATTTTTGTGGTCGCAGAGTACATGATTTGGAAGCTTTTTTCCAAAAGAACGGTGGGATTCCAAGCTCCAGGGAAACGAGGCGCAGTCGAGTTGGAAATCTCTGGCTCGACTTTAACTAAACAGTCAAATAATCAAAAATCGGAAACAAAGATGGAAGCTAGGGTCACGGACGAGCGCATGGACAATCAAAAAAACAAAGAAAACACGTATCGCGGTACTAGTCTGGCAACAGCTGCACTGCCTTTAGATATAGGAATACAAAAGAAGACCACATTTACTGAAGTCAGTATTATAAATAAGTCAGCTATTATGGACACGTGCCCAATAAATGTTCAGCGTAAGCTCATTTTGCAAAGTCCATTTGGGGAGGGTGAAACCCTTGGTACAATGGAAGGCAATTTCGAACTCCCTACTAGGTTCCCATGTACTTTTCAAGTGGTCGAGAATATTCAGGGACTATTTAATGATGGTCTTTTGGGAAACGACTTCCTCTTAAGGAACTGTAATGTCGAAGGTCCAAGTAAATCACTCACGTTTCCTCGCACGGAAGTAAATAGTAATGATTTCTCGGTCCCTATTGAGAGCCAAGTAGAGGCGGAAGGGTCACATCACGTACAGGTTTTGGCTGAGGTGTCTGATAACGTCGACGCGTTGTTGTTTGGAGCGACGCAGAACGAGACATTTTTAACAGATCGGGATCATGTGGTGACTCATAATCCTGCCAAAGAGGATTCAAGGGTTACAAAAACCGCTGATGGAACCTATGAGGTCGTTTTTAAAGAAGCTGTTACATTACCCCCACGAACACAAAACGTGGTGGAAGTTCCTATTGAGCTAGGTTAGGAAATGCTGTGTACAGCGGATTCATTAGCTGATGGCATATTCCTGGCAAACGCTCTTCTTGACCCAATGAGGCCTGTGTTGGGTATACTGAACTCAGGTGAGACTCCGTTCACATTGAACCAACTTAGTCTGAAGTTAGAAAGGCTGAATAGATACTCCGTTAGTAGGCTAGAAGTTTCGCGCGGTGTAGAACGTCAGCCTGAATCCAGTTCTGACTCTATAGTTAAACATGTAGGCTATGTAGCATCAGGGGCAATAGCGGGTCCATCAAAAAATCACTTGGGGAATGTGATGCGCAATGCGTTGTTGAAGCAGGAGCTCACATTATTTGAACATTACTCAGTTGTGCCAGGAGTTCAACGATATTTTTTTCCTTCCTGGAGACAAGCTGAGTTGTACGAAGGCAATCACCCACGAAATTCCGTTATTGACTGATCAGGCCCCGATAAATCAAAAAATGTACCGACTGAGTCAGCCACAGAAGGAGATAATCAACGAACAACTGAAAGTAATGTTGGAGAGCAACATCGTCCAACCAAGCAAGAGTCCCTGGAACTCCCCCCTCTTGGTTGTACCCAAGAAGGTAGGAGCCGATGGAGTAAAGAAGTGGCGAGTAGTTGCTGATTTCAGGAAACTGAATGAAAAGACAATAGGTGACGCTTTCCCATTACCTCGCATAGAAGATATACTTGACCAACCGGGTCACTCAAGGTATTTTAGCACACTGGATTTAGCTAGTGGTTATCATCAAGTTCTGGTCAAACCCAAGGATCGATAAAAAACAGCATTCAGCACGAACTATGGACACTATGAGTTCCAGTGGATACCTTTTGGTTTGAAGGGAGCACCCGCCACATTTCAAAGACTGATGAACTACATGCTATCGGGTTTACAAGGTTTCGATTGCTTTGTGTATTTAGGTGACATCGTTGTCTATGGTAAAAGCTTACAGGACCATATCTGTAAGCTAAGAAAGATTTTTGAAAGACTGAGGCTGAACAATCTAAAGCTTCAGCCAGAGAAGTGCCAATTCCTCCGTCCCGAAGTAGTATATTTCGGACACATATGTTCTCAAACTGGCGCATGGCCAGACCCGAGTAAAACTACCTGCGTGCGCGATTTTCCGGTACCCACAAATGTCCGTAGGCTCCAGTCGTTTTTGGGCTTAGTAAATTAGTATAGTAAGTTCATACCTAATTTTTCTAAGGAGGCTAAGCCTCTCACGAACCTGTTACGGAAAGATGTTCGGTTTACCTGGACCGAAAAATGCATGGAAGCATTTCAGTCGTTAAAAAAGTCGTTGGTTTAACCTCCTTTACTGGCCTATCCTGATTTCTCTAAGCCATTTAATCTCACTACCGATGCGAGTAGTGAAGCTTTGGGAGCTGTTTTGTCCCAGGGAGAAATTGGCAAAGACCAGCCAATAGCTTATGCTAGTCGAACCCTGAAAAAGGCCGAGCGCAACTATTCTACTATCAAAAGGGAATTACTTGCTATGGTGTGGGCAGTAAAAAACTTTCGATGTTATCTACAGGGGAGGCAATTTACGATCTAAACGGATCATAAGCCCCTTAAAGGCGTATTCAATGTGAAAGATCCCACTATACGGTTGGTAAGGTTTCACCATAAATTATCCGAATTCGATTATCACATTGAATACAAACCAGGCAAGTACAATACAAATGCTGCTGACGCCCTAAGTAGAATTCCCCAAGATACCGATGAACAATCCCGGGAAAAAAGGGGGCACAGAAACAACGGGATTCGGTTGATCAACTCCAAGCGAGCTCAGTAGAGGAGCCAGTACCGAGTGTTACTCGGGCAGACAGCGGGGAAGATCTAAGCAGCACAGTAAGCATTGTATCCCCACAAGAGAGCAGAATACAGGGGATCATGTCGCTCACCACACCGGATGAGATAAAGGCGGCACTTGCCGAATTTCATGATTCTCCTTTCGGTGGGCATCAGAGACTCGCGAAGACCTACAGCAGAATTCTGAGAGTTTATAAGTGGAAAAACATGCTAGCGGATATTAAAAAATATATTAATGCTTGCAGGAAATGTCAAGTTATGAAGATGTCACCCCAAAATCGTATGCCATTGGTTATCACCGATATCGCGGAGAGGCCATTCGATAAGGTATACCTGGATATCGTGGGGCCTCTGATTGAGAGCTCCGGTGGTAACAAATACATACTGACATTCCAGGATAATTTAACCAAATTCGTAGATTGGTATGTTTTACCAAACGCGGAAGCCAAAACCGTGGCCAGGATATTCTTTGACGAAATAGTGACGAGGTATAGAATATCCAAACATCTCGTAACGGATCAGGGGGCTAATTTCGTGGGGAAATTATTTAAGCAAGTATACAAGCTGCTTAACATAAAGAAAATTCAGACCACAGCGTACCATCCCCAATCTAATGGAGCGTTGGAAAGGGCTCACAGACCCCTTATAGAGTATTTACGATCCATTGTGGATGATAACCCGCAGGCCTGGGATCAATACCTACGCACTGCTGCTTTCGTGCTCAATAATAGTGAGCATGACAGCACAAAACTTTCACCAATAGACTGTCTTTACGGTTTCACTTCTGACGTCCCGTCAAGTTTGAAAAGGGAACCCGCACCCTTGTATAACCATGAAAACTACTACTTAATGTTAAAGCACAAACTACAGAAGATGTACGCTTTAGCACGACAGAATACATGAGAAAGTAAAATCAAATCCAAAGCTAACTATGATAGTAAAGTAAGACCTGTTAGTTTCCATATTGGCGACAAGGTTTTGCTAAAAAGTGAAAGTCGTAAGCACAAGCTGGTATAAGTATGGATTGGTCCATATGAGGTTAAAAGCGTGACTTCTCCGGTGAAAACAAATATTGCGATTGGGAAAAAATTGTCAATGTCCATAATAATAGACTTAAGCACTACTTCGATCAAACAATATTAATTTCTTTTCTTTTCTCCCCTTCCCCCGCTTTAAGCAATGGCCACTCTTTTCTTCATTTTATCCCTGGTCGGCGTTTTACCAAGGGCCATCGCGGGACAATTTCCATACTCCGTTGAGAGACTAGACAACCAAGGGATCCTGTTTGAAAACATCGGCGAACTCTTAAGCTACCACAGTTCTTGGAATATTGTGATGGAGCTCAATTTAGGCGAGATTCAGGATCAGATAAATGCGGCCGAGCGAGCCGAACACCTTGTTAAAACACTCTGTGTTGGTAGAATCCAAGGCTGCGTTGAGCAACTAAGACATGTCCATAGCCTGGTCGAGAATCTCAAAATTCGTTCGCAAGCGGTACTCGACTCTCATGTGAAAGGGAGATCAAAGAGATCATTTTTCGACGGAGTGGGCCGGTCTCTACATGCTCTGTTTGGTACGATGGACGATGAAAATGAGAAGGAGCTTTACAGTCGTTTGGATACATTGGAAGATAGGGAGAAGGAATTGGTTAAATTGGAAAAAGAAAGGATCAGCATAGTAAACAGTTCTTTGGAAGAGATCCACAAACCATTGGCCGATGTACTGAGCAGGCAAACAGAGCTAGGAATGCAGATCAAGGACATTTCAATAACGACCGACAAGCTTCTTGCAGCGGAACGTAGGAATTTGGTTCTAACCTCTTTACTGGCACAACTCTTGGAAATTGATGCTCGCCAACGGACAATCATCGATATAGTTGTTTCTATTCAAGATAATCAAATTCATTCTCTCTTGATTTCTAATAAAAAACTGCACGAGGTATATACCAAACCGGGCAATAAATGCCCTGATTTTTGTGAGCAAATCCTTTCGCAAACTGCAGTTCTGCAGCATTTCAAGATTAAAACTAAACTGGTGGTGGTCATCAAACTACCGCTATTCGAATTACCAGTTATGAAGCTCTACCAAACCCATCTTTTTCCCATTAAAGCAAATAATTCACTCCTGCTGATACCTTCCGTGGAGTTTACTTACATCGCTATTTAATTAGCACCCAACTATTCTTGCTTCTGACTGATGCTTCGAACCAAAAAAAAACATAAAACACCCCCAATCAGCTGATCTGTATGTAGCACCTTTATCCACACCAATCATCCAATCACCAGCGGCTACAAATGACTTAATCTCTCTTTTACACAACCCCCTCAAATTACGTAATAAACTCCCTCTCTACATCAGCACTAGTATAACGAATTCATTAACGAAATTGAGTAAACCCAACAGCTGGATTTATTTCCTGGAGGAGGAAACTCCCATTCATGTCTTGCAGTACAGGCATCAGTACAAGCAAGCTGGTTGGTCAGGGTATCCTAACTCTTAACACCCCCTGTACTATTCAAATCAACGAAATATTCCTACATTACGAAGCGGAGAGCACTCACAAGTTCGACGTTATTCAGCCTCATTACTTCCCGGACATAGACTCAAGGATATTGGACTTAGATCTCGCTACCCTCAATGTAAGCCCCAAAACCAACAAATTGCAGCTTATTACAACTAAAGGAAAAGAATATCAATTTCAAGCTAGTGCACGGGGGTTGAATGAAATTTATACCCATCTTGGGCAAATAAAATTTAATGAGTCTTCCCAGAAGCATTCACACCTTCCCATAGTTTCAATAAGCTTAACTGCAATCTCTAGCTCAATAATTTTCACATACTTGGGTTGGCGACTACTGCAATCCCGGCGCTAAGCAGAGCAGACTGCACCGGGAAACAGACCAACGGCACATTCCCGTCCTTACAGTTAACGAAATCCAACCCGAAAAGTCTCCCGAAAGTCGACTCCCATCGACTAATCAAGGCATTGAACCCTCCCTTACTAACAATCCCACCCGATCTTTCCAAGTAGTCTAACTAACAGTAAGTCAAAGCAAAAGAAAAGGAAAAAATAACCAAAAAAAAAAAAATTAGTATATATATATATAAAGATAATAAATAACATTCCAAACGAGGGAGAACCGCAAAACAAAAAACAATCAAATAAAAATAAAAATCACGGAAGATGACACAAAAAAAAGAAAAGACATAAACTACTACTACTACTACTACTACTATTTGTAATTCTAAATCGCACTTAAACTAGCGTTGAAGAATTTGTTCACTAGTGAATTTAAAAATGTACGTTACATACAGGAAGAAGTCCACGAACAAAAAATAGGAAAACTACTCTGAGTTTGTTTGATTGTAAAATTGCATTTAACAAAAAAAAAAGAAAAACATTGTATAATCCCAGATAGATTTAGATTTTGATTTAATTTTTTGTAAGTGTAAACTTCTAAGGCGTAGTTCAATCATATATAGCATATTATACATGTAACTTAAATCCCATCGCACATAAAGTTTCATTAACAAAATAAAAATCCCGAATCTTTACATAAAAGATATATATTTATACACAACAAATATGCGGAGCGATTAAGTTAAATTTATTTTCAAGTTTAATTAAATAAAAGGGTGTTCAAATACTGGAAACGAGTAATGAATTGGTTCTGATTAACAAAAGTACTCGTAATATAGCAGCATCCCAAATAAATTCTAGTTTTGCAAATTAATAAACCGCAAATAGAGTTGTAAGGTGAAAGAAGTATCATTGTTAAAAATGCTGGAGACTTAGAGATAAAACAGGATTGTAATGAGAGTAAATTGTTCTTAAAGAGAAATTATTTTGTTAATTTTTAACTGTAAAGTAACTAAAACTAAGTAATTCAAAAAAAATAATAATAAAAAAAAATAAGGTTAAGAACGAAATGAGTTAGGAAGCGAAACCAATCCAGTCGTTCAAAGTTTTCATGTGAAACATTAAACACGCTTGTAATTGGTTTCTAACAAGCAAACATATAACGGGGAGTTGAGTGGTTTGTTTACACCCGACCATCGTGGGGAAGGGAAGAATTTTAATCATTGTAGTCAAATGACATAATTATTTATAATGAAAATTTCCACTTTATTTTAGAGTTTTTATTGTAGAGTAACATACTTAGAGTATTGTCTGTAGTTAATACTTTTATTAAACGTAGAGTAACAGAATTAAACTTTTACCCCTTAGCAGAATTGAGCAGTTAGCTTAAAATTGATAACCGGTCATATAGTGTAGCAACCACGGAAGCCACCGCAGTTGCAGACATTAAGAATTAGCAGAGAGGTGTGTAGCCCGGGGTGGCATACTGAGGCCGGCTAGCGCTCAGTATGCCACCCCGGGCTACACACCTCTCTGCTAATTTTTAATGTCTGCAACTGCGGTGGCTTCCGTGGTTGCTACATATGGCGCCCAACGTGGGGCCCGAACCCACGACCCTGAGATTAAGAGTCTCATGCTCTACCGACTGAGCTAGCCGGGCTAAGTATGCCACCCCGGGCTACACACCTCTCTGCTAATTCTTAATGTCTGCAACTGCGGTGGCTTCCGTGGTTGCTACAATAGTAGTTAGAAAATATGAAAATAAAATTTTAAGAGAGTAGTGTTTAAATGTTAATTAAGAATATTAATAGTATATAAGGGACAGGAGGTGTCGGAGCTAACAGTTGCTGTAAATACGCCGTATACTTTAGACATTAATATAATCCGCAAAAGCTACGCTATCTAATTCCTCTCTCAGGAATTGGATCCCTTTTTTCAACAGGGGAAGTAATGTTACGATAACAATCAAATACAAATTGCTCAGAAATCCATGACAATTAATCACGCCCTCATGCCTCGCTTACGACACGTTACAACAAAATTCATAACAGTTATTCACAATTCCAATCATTCATCGCACGAGGCAACAAGCAATGAATGCTTCACCGCCCATACTTAGGGAACGGCGACACCCTAAACATAGTACATAATCGCAATTCAATGTATACAAGAACTTATATCTTACGCTTCATTGGTCAAGTGGCTAAATTGGCTCTGCGGTGAATCCCACACGCATACATGGTAGTCCATACAATTGCCATGTTGAGAGCATTTGGAGTGCATGTATACAGTTGAATGTGTGTACTATGCGCAATCCGCTCATCTGAGTACCAATTCGCCGCGACAACCAACTCAGAAATTGTATGGGGAGAAGTCATCGAATATTCAGATATATGAATACTGAAGAAGAAAAGAGCCAAAAGCATGAGATTGGAGCTAGCGTTCCTTTTCATGCAACAAGATTGTTCCTGAAGAACAAGAGAGGAATGAATTTGTAAAGCAGGTTAAGGGGAATTAGCACACTTACAAACTCAGTGTTTTGCGGATTAACTGGATCGAAGGTCCACGACTCTCGCTAGCAATGCAAGCAATTTGTTTGTATTTAAGCTAGTGGCGAACTGGAAAAAGTAGCAGTTTTCAACGCAAGTCTCTAGAAGAGTTAGTCAAGACGAAAACCACCAGTAGAAGTTCGCCGCAAAGCAACGCCATCCTGAACCATCGATCTGAAGGTTAAGAAGAACGAGCGGAACCTGAGTTTCTTCAGGCCTAAGCCGGTGAAACTCTGGTTTTAGCCAACCCATGTTTAGAGTAGAATCCGAAGAACGATCTCTGATGAGCTAAAACTTAGTTTCTTTAGGCCTAAGCCGGTGAAACTCTGGTTTTAGCCATTTAATGGTTAATTAGCGTAGAGTATTAATCTTTCACTACCAACTGCAGATTAAATTTCGGAAATAATCCTTAATGAGCTAAAACGGAGTTTCTTTAGGCACAAGCCGGTGGAACAATGGTTTTAGCCTTTTAATGATTAATTAACGTATAGAAATAGTCTTTCACTTAACAACCTCTCTGATTCTTTTCTTTTACGTAAAGAGTGAAGGCATCCACGGTAAACGGAGTGCTTGGAGTCGGCGAAGCTCTGTTTCCAGTTTTCATCCGCGTGCACCACTGTATACGAACAATGGTACGAAGGTTACAAGCCCGGATTAGCTGCAGGGTGCACCAAGACCGGTTGCAACCCCCTTTCTGTCTATTTTCTGGCCGCGCTTACCAGACCCAACAGCCCAGACGAGGAGCCTGACAGCAACACCAGAACTCTGAAAGCGAGGTGCACTAAGCCCAGCCTGGAAGAGGCGCTCCGTGCTGCTCCGTTAGTGGGTCCCCGACCGATACCAAGGTACCCGAGGAAAAGGGAGCCAACTCAGAAACCGAGGTCAACCCCGGAGCCCACCCCCCGGGATCCCACTCAAGGCACGTGACGATCAATCACCCTCGAGACATACTTAGCCCGCCTGGCAGCCCTGTTGGACGTAGTGGACAGGGAGACACCGGAAGAAACGAAGCGTGGAGGTAGACGCGTAAGGCTGCGGCAGGAGCTGGGCAACCTACGGCGCCTCGCGAGAGGCGTGATTTCTGACGAGGAGCGGGAGTTCTTCACGGCCCGGGCCAGGGCACCCAAGAAGCAAATCAAGGAGGAGCGTAGAAGCAGGCTAGCGGTGACAGCCAGAATCCGAGCGCTACCGGCCAAACGAGTCCCAGAAGCATCAATTAGGTGTTGAACGTTAAAAGAGAATAAAGAATTGCTTTAATAAAACGGAAAATAAAGGTTCTTCTTATTTCTAAAGGACAGCTCTTTCTCCGCCTAGGTATCAAGGTTTGTGTGATGAAGTGCGATCACCACGCCAACACAGGCAGGGTGGTTGCATACCTGCAACAAGGATACGGTCGATCTTCTTCAGGTGCTTAAGGAAGCTGCACTGTAAATTGATGTTATTTCCTCAAAGCCTTTGCGACAAGAACGTCGACTGCAGAGAGGAAGAATTTATCGATCCACCTGGTACAAATTACAAAAAAAGCAGTCCAAGTGCCCTTCAACAAATAAGGTACTCGTATTTCAGAATAGTGAGGTGGGAACGCCTCCAGAGAAGAGAAGTTGACCAGTTTTATCCGTATACAAGATTTGGCCCCCGCAGGGGGAATGCCGGTCGACAAGAGTACTCTTAGAGGCTAGCATTCTTTGGGGAGTTCCGCCCCCATGTACGCGAGGAAATCCCCACAGGGGAATGCCGTTCGACAAGAGCTCTCTTGGAGGCTAGCATTATTTGGGGAGCACCCCCCCACGGACCCGAGGATATGGGGGGCGCCGTGAGGTTCCCTCCTGGGATGACAGATAACGACTCTGATTGGATCTGGACTGCGCTTTGAACAACGAACTGGAATTGATGCTTTGGGCTGGCGGATGTGATGGTTTGGACCTAGTTGCTTTACACAGTAGCGCCGAGGTGAAACTCGAGTGTGAACGGCTCCAATTCAACTATCATACCGTCTCCGTCCGGGTAAAACCTTGGCAGGCCTCGAAGTACGTTCGAAGCTCGCACCATTGAGTTGGTGGTGTAGGTTCGGTTGAGGCGGGCTCCTGCTTAGCGCTGGTCTGGTGCTGAGCACTTGTCCCCATAAGGGCTTGTGCCAACCGTCGCATAGCCTCCCTGCTCTGCAAAGATAACCATGCGACCAAAAAGGCGACTACACACACGAACGGAGATAGCGGCTCCGAGGGGGGACCCAATAAAACTGGAGCAACTAAAATCTAAAGATCAAAAAAATCCAAAAAAAAAAAACAAAAAATAATAACAACGACGATGCAACCAGCGGTTGCAGCCACGATGTTCACAATATATTGAGCGCGGTACTAACTAGGACAAAAACTATGAATAGCCCAATGACAGAGAAGACAGACGAAAAACGGAGATTAGCAGATAGTCTAGTTCAGACTGAGATTCCTGCGGTGTTCGGGCGCAGCAAAAAAATTATGCGAACGGCAGAGCATCCTATTAAGGAAAAGCGGGAAACTCTTGTTGCAACCGTGGGAGTCACCGCAGTTGCGGACCTTAAGTTTTGGCAGAATGGTGTGTAACCCGGGGACGGAATACTGAGGCTGGCTAGCGCTCAGTTGTGTCGTGGGACTTCCGGGACGCCCTCTGCTCGTGCTGAGCCACCTTACAGAAAAACACTAACACGAAAGGAAACGGAAGGGAGAGGAGGAGGTCATATTGAGAAATGAAAAATTAAAAGCTTAGCAAAACATGGCCGTTTATTTAATTCAAAAAAAAAAAAACAAATTTACAAATTCAACAAAAAGAAAGATAGCAATCAAAACAAAAACAAAAGTCCCTCAATAATTTTTTAATGCAAAACAAATTCAATAAGATATTAATCAAAAGAAAAATAGCCAATTTCAATAAGCTGGGAAAAATACGTAATAAATAAAAGGATACCAAAGAACAAGGAAAATTATTAATTACTACTTACTCTCTTCTTTTTCCGTGGATCTCCGAGCGCTCGGCGAAGGATGCAAAAATAAAGACGTGGGGTCACTACAAAATTTAATTGACTTTAAATTCAAACACATTCATTACTGATAAGCGGCCACTTCATAATATTTGATCTGCCCGTGATTTCGCGTTGATTTCCGTCTTAATTTATCGTAACTTCATCTAATAATTCGCATAAGTTAGTCAGTGGGAAATTTAGCCCCCACAAGTAATTCTCACTTATTGCATAAAAAACTGTTTTTAGGGTTTTGTAAAATAATTTTACAAAACCCTACTAGTTTCGCGACCAGTCTGTCCGTCCGTCCGTCCGTGTGCCACAGCAGTTTTTCTCGGAAACTATTTAAGCTAGAAACATCAAATTTTGTGTGTAGGTGTAAAGTGGTGAACTCTTCAAAGTTCAACTACAAAAAAATTTTATAAGGTATTTAAGGGGGGTCTCCCCATATAGGAGAGTGACCCCTCGAAAAAAAAATTTCATTGAAGGTAGCCGATATGGGTATCAAATGAAAGGTCTTGATGAGAACTTTTCAAAACAGGTCTTAGTTTGGCAAAATTTGTTTCGAGGGCTGCACAGGGAGGGGCAATACACGAAAAATTTGTGTCCCCCCCCCCTCGCGATTGGACACCTGTGATCCGAAAAATCTGAAAAAAATCAGGAATGTAGGCCTCGGTAAGAACAACAACAACAAATACGTGAGAAGTCGCAATTCGCTCAACTTTGTTAGTAATAGTATGATTTATCGATTTTATGTTTTCTTGAATAAAATCTTAACGGTACCCTTAAATCTAATGAAATTCAGTACGTAGCGTAGCGGTTTGAATTTTCCTGTATTACTATTGAACAATATGCGCTGCATTTATTACTATGGCAACATATGGCTATGGAACAACATGCGCTTTTTACCGACTCAGACACTACAGTCTTGCTAAGATTTGCATAAAAATTTCAGGAATGATAGGTGTCATGTATATCTTTGAGAATCGGTTCAGCTAGTGGTATCAGTAATCGCAAAACAAAATAGTGGCTGTTTTTAATGCGAAGATTGAATAATTTTTCAACGTTTCAACGTTTAAGGTGCATGCTTTGAACACTTGATTCAATTTAATGAATGACTGAAGATGAGTACCTACAATTAATGCTCATAAGTGAAACAAGTCAAAGAGGTGGGAGAGAGCTCCTAGCAAAAGGGTTTTGTAACCATTCTAGGATTCGAAAAAATTGGCCATTAATCGATGATAACAGTACAGGAGAGTGGCCCCTGAAAAAAAAATCATCAAACGTAGCCGATATGAGAATGAAATAAAATTTTTCACGGGAGCTCTTCAAAACAGTTGTTAAACTGCCAGTTTTTGCTTCAGTGGGGGCACAGGGGGGAAATACATAAAAAATGTGTTTCCTCCGTCGCGGATGGACATCTGAAATAATTATCAAGGGAGATATTTATGAGTATAACAATTCTAAAAACCTCAGAAGTCGAAATTCGTTCAACTTTGTTAATAATAGTATGATCTTCGTATTTCATATTTTCTCCATTAAAATCGTCTTTGACATGTTTCTTGATTTGATTCGATCTGGTGACTGCATTTTGTAAATTGAATACAAAACCCTTCTGACATGAGCGTAGGTCTGTGTACCCAACTTGTTTTATACAAATTTTTATAGCCCACGAGAAAATTACAATTCCTAACTTTACTGTAGGATCATAAGGTGATCAACTCTATCACTTGTCACAATTCTCACGATCTAGTTCTCGTTTCCTTTTTTATTGTTTTGGGTTTTTCTTTCCACTTCTCGTATCCACAAATAACTTTTGCATTCGTATCACAACCACTAGGAAGAAACCGTTCTGCTACCAAAAATCTTTTATTCACTCAACTGCTTTCTGTTTAACTAAATTCAACTTTATTTCCAAAGTATTTAATCAATACATTAAACTTCACACTTCGACTGCAAACACCTTTTTTCCCCCAAGTTTATATAAAAGAAACTTTCTCCGAAACCACCAAAGAATTTCACTCCTTCACAAGCCAAAAACTGATTGCCTCAATTCAACGAACTCAATCCAGCATTTCACCTCCAGCAAATCCGATCCCACAATCCTTTTGATTTTCAATTACCGCTGCCGCATCTGGGTAACGTAATCGAAGTTCATTACACTTCGATCCCGCTACCCACATATCTTTTTTCCGTATTGACAAACCCAATAATATCCATGGATTTGCATATATGGCAATTTGCATAATCAAAGAAGCGCTTGATTGGATACAAAGTGTCACATATACATATACGGAAACTATTGATTTTGCCGATACCTCAAAAAGAGTGCTTCCCTGCGCTCGGGGAACTTGAGCCCAGGGTCCCAGCAGACCCCCGGTCAAGAACTTGCGACGCAACGAATGGATTAGCAACTGCAACTCTTTCTTGATGGGCATGAAATAGAAATTTGTTAAAAAGGAGACGTGAATAAATTTTAGTTAGTATAAAAATATGAAATTTGTTAGTGGGAATAGAACTAGTTAGTATGAAGGAAGGAATCAGGTTTTGTTAGGGAATGGGTATTGAATGAAGTTTTGTTAGTGGGAATTAATGAATGGAATGTTGTTAGTGGGAAAATTGAAATTATTAGTATATATTATATCATTTTAGTTGGAAATAAGGGAAAAGGGTAGATTGTGATGATGGGGAAGCAAAAATTATAAGGAAATTGGAAAAATGTTAATGAACATAAATAAATACACAAAGGAAAAGGTAGGAGTGCACAAAAGAAGGTGGAGATGTTGCGGCGGCAATTTGAAGTTGCGAATGAGAGAAAGCCGGTACGCTGGAGTTCGCAACACTCTGCAGGACGCTTCAGATGTTCGAGCGGTGGAAGATAATACAAAGAGCATCGAAAGTTGGATTGTCACTGCTGCGATCATTACCAAAGCGACCGATATAAGGGTCGCAAATCCCGACATAGCAAAGAAACATCCTGAAGCCAACGACTAGATTACGGCAGGAAAAGCAACGAGAGACCAAACAAATAAAGTGACGTTGTGCGATTGCACCGCCAACGTCGAAAATGTGGCAAAAGTACTGCATTCGAAAACGGAATGCGATAACCTCTCCCACGGATGGTTGCAAGGTACAATTGCGGCCCAGCGATACGAAGAAGAAAGGCTACTCCGAAAAGCGGGAGATGTTCTGAAAAGAATACAATCTGCATGCAACTCCGCAAAAATCAGCGAAGCAGCAAAGGTGGGGCTCCTTGAACTAGAGGAGCTCCTAGATTGTATAGGGCACTATCGGAGGAGCTGGTTAAGGGCCGGAGACGAAAAGAAGGCTAAAGAGGCTCTTTGGACAAAATCTAAAGGTGACATGCAGATAGCTCAAGCAGTAAAAATCAATAAAAGAATGGCGTCTATCCCAATCGAAGGAGATCGGGATGAAAGAAGGAAGGAAGAGGCACTTGATGGGCGTGGAGCACCAGATGACGGGTTCCAGATAGTGCTTACAAAAGGAGCGAAGAAAGCCGCAAAGAAACTCCTTCAAAAAGCGCCAGAAAGTAAAGTTCGCATGGACGCCCAATCAGAAAAAGGACCTGATGCAAAACAGGAGAGACAGAAGTCCCGACGAAGACCCCGGCTGCAGGCACTGCTCGTAAAGCCCCAAGATGGCCGATCCTACGCGGGGGTACTGCGGGAGATCAGGGGAAACGTAAGGCCCGAAGACACCAATATTACCGGACCACATACTATTCGAATTCAGAGCAGAGGCCGGCAATAGGGAAGCATTCTGTGACGTAGTAAAAAAGTCCTCGGCAAAAGCGCAACTGTAGCCTCACTTGAACCGATGGCAACGGTCGAAATACGAGACATTGACTGCGTGACGGATCTGGCCGAGGTGGAAGAGGCCATCAAAAGGGAGTTCTCTGGTGTGGGAAGGATCAAAGCGAGACTGACACCAAAAAACAGCAGGGGACAACGCATGGCCATAGTTAACTTGACTGAAAAGGACACCGAACAATTCCTGAACAGGGGCAAAGTACGAATAGGGTGGGTTGTCTGTAGGATACGGCAAAGAGCAATGCCTCCTCAATGTTTCAAATGCATTGGTTATGGTCACACCGCACAAGTACGGAAAGGACCCAATAGAAGTTCCCTATGTTACAAATGCGGTGAAATGGGACATAAAATAAAAAAGTGTACGAAGGAGGCACACTAT
Source organism: Odontomyia ornata (assembly GCA_963969285.1). Classification (NCBI taxonomy): domain Eukaryota; kingdom Metazoa; phylum Arthropoda; class Insecta; order Diptera; family Stratiomyidae; genus Odontomyia; species Odontomyia ornata. The sequence continues at coordinate 242,307,660 of OZ017740.1, read as the reverse complement.
ATTCTCTGCAAGAATGCTGATCCAAAACCTGATTTCGGACACGCGTTGGGATCAGGAAAATGCCGGGTGGTCCATGAAGCCCTAGCCAAGCCAAAACCGGAACTCCGATGACCCGCATCCTGCGACCAGCTAAACCTACACCGCAGTTCAACCGCCCAAAATCTGCTTGAGCAGTTCGCAAAAGCCGACTTCTTGCTACTGAGTGAGCAACACCATAATAAAAGTCGTGCATTATGGTATTCTGACGAAACTGGTACTGCCACCATCTGGATTCGGAACAGTGACTTTCAAGTAGAGAGTTGTGGAGAGTTGTAGTGCTCAGAGACCACCTTCTGTAGAGTGCACCTAACGCCTCTTTGAATCGGTATCATCTTTCCAAGCCAAGCTTAATGCTTTCGAGGGTGCTGTCTCGAACGCAGAGGGAAACGTGCTTGTTGGGGGCGACTTCAAGGCTAAAGCAATTGAAAGGGGCATGCCTCAAACAGATCCGCGGGGAAAACGAATCCTGAAAATGACGGCCAGGATGGCCTTCGTCGTATCAAATTCCGGAAATACGTCGACTTGCCACCGTATTGGCTGTGAGGGAGCCATACCTGACGTGACATTCGCCTCGGAGTCCTTAGTACGGAGGATACAAAACTGGAAAGTATTAGAGGACTACTCAGCTAGTGATCATCAGTGCATTCTGCTTGAGATAATTGATGTTGTCTCCCGGCGTGCTCACAGCAGGATCATCTGCAAGGAGCTTCGGAGGGGATGGAAGAACTGGCAGCTCAAGACTTGGTGAACTCTACTATGAGCATCATTACGACTGCTTGCTGCACTTCTATGCCCCGTCGAAGACCCCGGCACGGCAAACCCCCAGTGTACTGGTGGTCAAATGAAATCGCTCAAAAGCGAAGGGAGTGTCACAAGCTTCGCCGTGAGGCTCAGCGAGCGTGGAGCCGTGACGAGGCATGCAACTGGGTGGCAGCATATAAGTTGGCCAGGAAATGCCTTCGCAAATTGATCAACAACAGCAAGGCTCGCTGCTGGCAAGACCTAGTGGACAATGTGAACAAGGACCCGTGAGGCCTTGGCTACAAGCTAGTTATGCGGAAGCTTGGTGCCCTACGGAAACTTTGTCTACATGATGCGAAAAAGATGGATGAGATAGTACGGGGACTCTTCCCCGCCCATCCGGTCTATGTTGACGCTGCCCATGGTGAAACAGCAGCCGAGTGTCAACTCTTCACAAATCCGGAACTGGAAGAGGCAGTCCTCTCATTGAAAGTGAGGAAGGCTCCAGGTCCAGATGGTGTTCCAGCGGAGGTATTGTGGCTCGTCTATCACCATTGTCCTGACTTGCTGCTCAGCATATTCAACGCTTGCCGACGGGACGTGGTTCTCCCGGTACGATGGAAGGTGGCGAGGCTCGTGCTGATCAGCAAGGGGAAGGGAAATCCGGAATCGCCGTCCGCATACCACCCGTTATGCATGCTAGACACGGCTGGGAAAGTGCTAGAGGGAAGACTCACTGACGCGATTCGTGCTGCTGGGGACCTATCTCCTCGGCAGTATGGCCTTAGAGCAGGATGTTCTAGCATTGATGCGATTGCAGAGGTGGTGAACACGGTACAAAAGGCAAAGGCAGATAGCCGCATCAAGCGCCGGATCGAACACCTTCAACTCCGATGTCAGGAACGCCTTCAACTCCGCTAGATGGGTGGATATTCTGGATACGCCGGAAAACCCTTTTCAAGTTCCAGAATATCTACTGCGGCTTTTGAGGAACTACCTTAAGGACCAAGTCTGCTCTACGACACAACACAGGGCCAACGAAGGATGGAAATAACATCGGGTGTTGCCCAGGGATCTATCCTTGGTTCGGGCCTGTGGAATGTGTCTTACGACGGGCTACTGAGACTTGAGATGCCAGATGAGTCACGCTTGGTCGGCTATTCGGATGATGTTGCGGCTCTGGTCGCTGGACGCACCGTTGAACAAGCGCAACTTAGGCTAGGTATGCTAATCCACCGAGGGAGGGACTGGAAAACTGCTCGCGGGCTCAGTTTAGCACTGGAGAAAACCGAAGCGGTCATCTTGACAAAAAAGAGAATCCCTAGAGTAAAGATGATCAGTATTGGAGACATACAAATCGAATCGAAGCCAGCGGTGAAGTACCTGGGGCTTCTGATCGACTCGAAGATGAGTTTCTCTGAGCAAATCAGGGCAACGGCTGAGAAGGTTGCTTCGGGAATATCGGCCCTGAGTCGACTTATGTCCAACATAGGGGGACCCAGCCCGTCAGGAAGACGCCTCTTGATGAGTGCTGTAGGGTCAGTGCTACTGTATGGAGCAGAGGTATGGGGTGACGCTCTCAGCAAGGAGGTATACCGAAAACGTTTGGCACAGGTACAGAGAGGAGTAGCACTGAGAATTGCATCTTCGTATCCGACAGTCTCTGACTCGGCGGTGAGAGTTATTGCATTCGTGACACCTGTCACCCTCCTTGCTAGAGAGCGCCACGCTATTGACCTGCACCGAAACGAGGATGCGAGGGAGATGGTTGTCCGTGAGGAGAGACAGCGCTCGCTCAACGATTGGCAGCAGTCTTGGGTGAATCGCACGAAGGGAAGGTGGACTGCGCGCCTCATCCCGGATGTGAGACCGTGGCTAAATCGAAGGCATGGTGAGACTGACTTCTATCTGACCCAGCTTTTGAGGGGGCATGGGTGTTTTTTGTCTTACCTGCACAAGATTGGAAAGTCACGGTCCCCTGATTGTCGGTTTTGCCAAGGAGGAGAACCATGCATGCCACACATTTTTCGCGTGGGCAAAATGGGTCAGGCTGCAAAGAGAACTCTACAGGGAGTTGGGAGAGCTCACCCCGGATAATATAGTCGCTGTGATGCTCGAATCGGTTGACAAATGGAACCCGGTGTCACATTACGCTCGGGCAGTCCTAAAATATAAAAGGGACTCAAAGCAGCCGAGGGCACTGGGGCTGGGGGATCTGGCACTCCCTCTTCCCTTCTCCGCTCCCGATAGGAAAGGGATCCCCAGCTTGAAGGTGCCTCACAGCGTAACAAAACGAGACCTGGCCCGAAGTAATGCGTCAAACGGTTCCAGGTTGGGTTCTCAGGTTGAGAGGGGAGGTGTTTAGTGGGAAGTCCAGTCACCTTCTTGCGAGTATGGAAGTCCCACACTCTGTGCATAAATGACATTCACCTCTTTACCACAAAAAACAAAAAAAAAGATTAGGTCATTCAGCTGCCAACTGTGCCATGCATTGTCGGTACCAAAAATGCAAAGACGTTCATGCTTCCGGTGAGCGCGAATTAGGTCAGACGGAGCCTAAAGAAAAATTAGACTGCGTTAAATGCAGTTTATGGTCATCCAGCATCATATCGAGGATGCTCCCGATATCTAGATGCGAAAAATCTGCTGCAAAGCAAACACAAGTACACCGCAGTTTCATACCTTACAATTTCGTCAAGCCCGGAGTATCAGAAAATACTGCCAATAATTGTCGCGCGTTATGGTTCGTGGCCAATAATTTTAATGTACCGGGAAAGTGGAAACACAATGTCTTTTAAATTAAGTTAAAAGAGTTTATTTACTAATAAATGCATAATCATTAATTTAACACTTTCACTAATTTTAATTTTCAGTTTGTCTAGAAATTTTTCCCTTTAACGCGAAAATCACTTTACTATTACTCGATCAATATCGCTTTCCAATTCGCACTCCACACTATCGCAGTTTTTACTATCGTGGTTACAATGAATCCCCCCATTCATTCAGCTCGCCTTTATTAGGGTCTCTAGTTATTCAATCCATTTCTCGTACATTGGCGAATTGTCTGGAATATTCGAGCAGCTTAATGAATGGGCAGTGACGGGTTTTAGAGTACATTCGTTTGTTGATGTTCTTAATGGTAGTGAAATAATTGCGACAGTAGCTCGCAGAATTATTTGTACATGTAACACTGCCCCCGCCTCAGTTCTTTTTGCCCCGAAAAGATGTGTCGCCTGTTGTCGTCAATTCTCCCTGGATGTAATATGGGGCAAAATGGTCCAGGTGTACGATTTTCATTTTGGCTCTTGGCTTACGGTGTTCCTCTATGCGGTATACGACGTCGTTGATTCGCTTTGTAACGGTATGGTCCCTCCCAATTATGTTGCAACTTTGGAGACCTACCTTTTCGCCGTTGAGGGTTTTATAGCCACACCAAGTCATCTTGCTAGAAGCCTGTAGAATTTGCCTTGAGATCATACCTGGTCTTCATGCGGTCAGTAGCCGATTCGAGGTGTTTTCGCACTGTCCGATGTATCTGGTTCGACCGTTGCCTTAGCTCACTTGCATACTCCGAGATCGTTTGGGGTTTCTCAGGGGGTGTCCCGAACTTAATATCAGCCGGCAGACGAATAGTCTTTCCAAAAATGACTTTGGCTGGGGCTTCGCCCGTCGGTGCATGCTCAGCAGCTCTGTACGCCATCAAAAATAGTGGATTTGTTGGTCCCAGTCCCTTTCGTTCTTGTCAACCATCTTAGCCAGATGCTTATTGAGCGTGCAGTTGAAACGTTCGACCATTCCATCGGATTGGGGATGCAGCGGTGTTGTCTTCGTTTTCCGTATTCCCAGTAGTTGGCACATTTTGCCAAAAACTAGTGACTCAAAGTTTCGGCCTTGATCCGAATGTTGTTCACAAGGTACGCCGTACCTACTGACCAAATTTAACACTAGCTGTTCGGCTACAGTAGTTACTTCCTGGTTAGGTATAGGGTAGATCTCGGGCCACTTGCTAAAATAATTGGCCACAACCAGCGCGTATCGATTTCCCCAATCGGATTCAGGAAAGGGTCCTGCGATGTCAACAGCAATCCTTTCAAATGGCACGCCCACGTTATAAGTTTGCATTTGTCCTCTCAGTCGTCGCTTTGGACCTTTGACAGAAGCGCAAATCATGCATAGGCGGCACTAGTCCTCTACGTGTTCTTTAGCGCGGAGCCAGTAGAACCTTTCCCGCGATTCCGCTAAGGTCTTGTTAACACCAAGGCGGCCTCCCGAGGATCCTTCGTGCATCTCCTTAACCACGTCGTGGATTCGGCTTGTTGGAGGTATAGTTTGCATCCTATAGGAGCTGCCATCCGCCGTTTCCCATTTTCGCCAGAGTACGCCACCCTCCACCTGAAGGGAGTTCCATTGTGCCCAATAGCTTTTCAGGGTTGCGCCATGCATTGAAACGTCTTTCCACTCAGGTCGCCCAGTTGTCTCCTTCCATACGAGCAATGGTCCGATGTCTTCATCGGGTAATTGGGCATTTCGAATCTTCTCCGATGACCAACCTTCATCGAATTCGGCCGTTATCAATCACAGATCAACGGTCGGCTGCGTTTCCTCAACCCGTCGGCAATGCTTGCAGTTAGCTGGACATGAACGACGAGAAAGGGTGTCAGCATTTCCATGAACTCCGCCCTTGTGTAGTAGTGGTTGTCACACTAGGTCTGGTCGGATAATTGATCGGGTTGGACTAGTGTCGTTTGTTATGATGCAGTCTTCTTCGTCAACTTGACCCGGAAGGCAAAAGTCTGCTTTCCCGCGATGCAGTCTTGATACATTGACGGGGGTGCTAGGGACGTCGATCCTCCTAACCAACGTCCGCCCGACGAAGTTGGCCGCTTCGGTTGGATGCGCCTCCATTCTGGGCTCCTGACTCGGTCTGGATCTCCACCATCCTGGACAATAGCTCTGTTTTCTTCGCTTCTTGCAGTCTCTTTGCAGGTGTCCTTTCTCACCGCAATCCCAGCATCTAGGCGCACCATTTACTTGCGGCTCTCGCTCATTTTCCACGCGCTCACACCTGCACTCGTCTGCCACTACCTTGCGAACCCGGGCAGTGGTACGAGTCGCATTTTTTGCTGCCTCAAAGTTCAGACTATAAATCAATGCATCTTTGACCATTTGCTTTTGAGCTAAACGCACAGCTTGTTGCAATTCCAGGTCCCTTAATGCGTTGATGGATGCTTCTGTTGCTGCGCCATCTCGATGTTGTGGGTCATACGCTGGGTAAGCCAAAAGTGCCAGTCGCTCAATGTCTTGGGCTAGCTGCTGTAAGATTTCGCCAGACTTCTGCATCCGATGCCGTAACCGTTCCCGGTAAATCTGCTTCAGATGATCGCCTCCATAATGCATGTCGAGCGCATTCAATATAGCAGCCGGGTTTAAGTGTACCTCAATGGGGATAGTCTGCAAAAGCTCCGCAGCTGGGCCTCTTAGAGCAAGAATTAATGCAGTTGCTTGTTCCTACTCATTCCAGTGATTTAGCCTAGCGGCAGCTTCAAACTGGATTTTGTAGATACTCCAGACCATTTGCCCGTCGAATAGTGGTATTTGCACATTTCTGGATGTGCTTTGCGCTGCGGTTGTAAGCGGGGCTGGTGAGACGGTTACTACTGCCTTCGCTGCTTCCAATTCCTTTTTCATTGTTTCCATCTAATGATTTATTCTCTTCTTGACCTGGCTGACCTTTTCCTCGACCTGGTAAACCTTTTCCTCGACCTGGTCAACCTTTTCCTCGACGCCTGTAATTTGTTCGTGCTGACTACCGAGCTCCGCTTTTATTTCGGTTGACTGTTTCTCCAGTTTTTGTGTGATGTCTGGCTTGATTTCGATCGCTTGTTGGTCCAGCTTCGCTGATTGTTCACTTAGCTTCGCTGATTGTTTATCTAGCTTCGCAGTTAGATTGGATGACTGTTCATTTAACTTCACTAATTGTTCATTTAGCTTCGCTGTTCGACTGGATGACTGTTGTCACTGCTCTTGCTGCATCAGCATCAATATTTGCATCAGTGCATCTTCTGGTACCTTTGATTTTGGTGTGTCTGCTTCTTGCTTTAGCTCGGACATGGTAATTAATTAATTTTTAAACGTTTGCTTCGTGGTATTTTATTATTTCGGCTTTTATTTATTTTTTTTCCACCAGTTTTTGCATTTTTAAAATTTTTTAAATGTTTCCACTTCCAACATTTTCTTTCTCACTTCTTGACACCCCTGTCGCGCGTTATGGTTTGCGGCCAATAATTTTAATGTTCCGGGAAAGTGAAAACGCAATGTCTTTTAAATTAAGTTAAAAGAGTTTATTTACTAATAAATGCATAATCATTAATTTAACACTTTCACTAATTTTTCACTTTAACTGTCTTATCTATCCTGAAAATCACTTTACTATTACTCGATCAATATCGCTTTCCAATTCGCACTCCACACTATCGCAGTTTTTACTATCGTGGTTACAATGAATCCCCCCATTCATTCAGCTCGCCTTTATTAGGGTCTCTAGTTATTCAATCCATTTCTCGTACATTGGCGGATTGCCTGGAATATTCGAGCAGCTTAATGAATGGGCAGTGACGGGTTTTAGAGTACATTCGTTTGTTGATGTTCTTAATGGTAGTGAAAATAATTGCGGCAGTAGCTCGCAGAATTATTTGTACATGTAACAATATTGTTGCGGCGTGTGAAAAGGCTTTTCAATCTTTTCAACCTTGGAATGGTTGATGTTTCATACCCGTTCACATTGCCTCGGTTTTTAATCTTGGGCATACTTTCTCAATCGTTTCCAACGTCAGACTCTTAAAAAACCAAGTTTGAAGCTGCCGCTTGGGCAAATCACTGGAATGAGCAGGAACGAGCAACTGCATTAATTCTTGCTCTAAGAGGCCCAGCTGCCGAGCTTTAGCAGATGATTCCCGTCCAGTTGCACTCAAACCCGGCTGCTATAATGAATGCGCTCGACATGCGTTATGGAGACGATCATCTGAAGCAAATTTATTGGTCACAGCTACGGCATCGGATGCAGAAGTCTGGCGAAACTTTACAGCAGCTAGCCCAAGACATTGACTGACTGGCACTTTTGGCTTAGCCAGCTTATGACCCAGATCATCGAGACGACGCAACAACAGAAGCATTCATCAGTGCATTAAAGGACCAGGAATTGCAACAAGCTGTGCGTTTAGCTCAAAAGCAATCGGTCAAGGATGCATTGGCTTATAGTTTAAACATTGAGGCAGCGAAAAATGTGACTCGTACCACTGCCCGGGTTCGCGAGGTAGTGGCAGATGACTGCGGATGTGAGTAGTATAAATATGGGGGTTCTGAATCCATTTCATACAAATTTCTTGCGGTTATAATTTGTAGATAAGGGGAGTGAGGGGTGAATGGGAGGTTGTTTTGGGTTTGTATAGTTTGTGGTTGGAGTGATAAGGAATTGTGTGTGTTCATGGTTGTGCTGTATGAATAGGTATGAATAGGTTGGTGATAAGGGCGAGAGTGACGTCACGTCTGGGGATTTCCCATATTATGGTTGGAGTGATAAGGAATGGAGTGTGTTCATGGTTGTGCTGTATGAATAGGTTGGTGATAAGGGCAAGTGTTACTTCACGTCTGGGGATTTCCCATGCTTTTTGTGAGTTCATATGGATTTAAGTGTGAAATTTTGGGTTGTTGATAAGAAGCGGCTACAACAACCGCAAACAATTTAAAGTTAAACGACCTTGCATTTCCCATAAATCACTTATCACCATCATTATCTTGCATGCTGGATGGCTCCTAATTTTTTTTAAGTTCAAATGGATTTTAGTTTAGAATTATTTCGGTTAGTGTATCGCGTGATAAAAAGTTGAGTATGGTCATGGTTGTAGTTGGTGAATGGGCTATTGATAAGAGGCAAATACAACTATGATAATTGTCGATTCCATCCGCAATCGATCCAAAGTTAAACGACCTTGCACTTCCCATACAATTTGCCTTATCAATCTGTCCCTAATCGCAAAAGTTTTACACTAAAATGCCGTTGAACTCCCATACTACCTGCGAATCACAAGTAATTGCGATTATATGAGTTATGAGTAATATTTCGTTTTTTGATTATTCAAATGTAGGATTTTTTTTATTGTGATTCTGAGTTGTTCCTCACGCTTTGGAGTAAATGTAATTTCGGTGAATCGTATGTGGTTTCTAGTTCCAGCGCTTTTGAAAGAAGTGTTTCTATTCATTTTCTTCATATGCGATTTCTAGTTTCAATTTTTTTGAAGCAAACGTTTGCATTTAATATGAAAATGTTTTCTTGTTTTGGGTGCTGAATTCAAATGTGAATTTAAGGTTTAAACCGATATATTTTGTGAAGGAAATGGTTGCAAATTAAGTGATTCGGAAGTTGTTTATTGTGGTTTCCTAGTTTTGTTTGAAATCGCCAATCGTGGTTTTCTATTGTTTTTTCATATTGATATGAAAAGTACATGATAGCGTATTAAACGGAACTAAAATATATTTTTGAGAATAATGATATGAATGTGTTTTTTTTCTCTAAATTTTCATATAAAATCGACTGTGTAAGCTTAAACTGGACTAAGTTTGTGAACGGTTTTCGGTGTTCTCAGACATTTGAAGTCTTGTTGTGCTTTTTATTATCAAGTTCAAGCGAAGAAAAATATTAATTGTTTTCAGTGCTTTGTGACAATAAGTGCTAAATTGTCCCCCATTGGTGCGTATAAATTGAGAGAAAAATCTAATTTAAATAATCTTTGCCGGTGCCCTTAAACTTTTCGAGAAGTGTTGATTTTGCCTGTTTTCTAGAGCCGAGTAGAAAAACTTCCGAGTTGAAAAACCTTTTTCCACATTTTTTCGTTTTCTTGAAGCTGTGATTGTCCTTTGTGGCACTTTGAGTGACTTTGAGTTGGGAATAACTAAAATCCTTTTTTTTTTGTTGATTTAGCACAGTGATAAAAAAAAACTGATTGTGTTACATTCCGTGCAAAGTGCAAATTTCAAATATAGCAAGCTTCATTGGACATATAAAATTATGTGCTGCCAATTTTGCGGAACCGATGTAGGAAGTGCATCGTGGCAGTTCCATTTGCGAACAAATTCACACAAACGAAACGCTGCAGAGGCGATTGATGATAATTTAAAAAGGGTGAAAAGCTGCTTCAACAACCGAATTGAAACCCTACTCTTCGAAAATAAAGACGAGAATCTGCTGGATGTCAAGGAATTTTTTAAGAGGATGGAGTGTCCCTTGATGGAATACCTTTGGAAATCACTGGAGGAACGAATGGCATTTAAGTCTAGTGTTGAACTTTTTGCCGAATTTATGACAATGGATGCTGGTGCCATGGAGGATAAGGATAGTGATTGTGTTGTGGGCATCAAATCGTTGAACACAAAGATGCAGGCATTATTGTGCCCTAGTGAATAAGGCTCCACGTTCGATAATATGACAGTGCAAGTACTGAAGAGAATGGAAGAATTCCAAGAGAAGGATAGTGGATGGGCGTCAATTAGAATTACGCATTGTGAGTTAAACGTGAATGAGTTCAGCCGCTGAAAGGGACGAATTTTATTCCCCTGCCAAAGAATTTAGCTATAAAACGGGCATGCGTAAATATAAAAAATAAAGATACCTATTGCTTTAAGTGGAGTATAATTTCCGCTCTATATCCAGTGGATAGTAACTCTGGAAAAACCTCATCGTATCAAATCGATGACATCACCGAAAATGTGATCCGATTAAATAACGGATTTATCATCAACTTTTGGGGTCTGGAGTTTCCGCTAAAAGTGCAGGACAATTAGTATTAATTTGTTTGGATATGATTCTAAAATCAAAAAATTTGTTAGCCCCTATCACATTATAAAGCAGAAAAAGACCCATCATATCAACTTGTTGCTGCTGCAAGCTCAGGAAAGAAACCATTACATTTGGATAAAAGATATTTCAAGGTCAGAAAATACTGTAGATTAGTTTTTTTTCAGAGACCTCCATATATTTTATTTTCGCTTTAGATTAATTCGAAACGAATAAACATCCCACAGCAGTGCAATTTACGTGTGCAACAAATGACTTCAGCATTTTCATCCGATGGAAAAGCTGGAGAATCATAAGAAGGAATGCTACCGAATCGTTTCGAAAATAGTCGACCCTGACAAGTCAACACTGGAGTATACGCATTTTGAGTGACAATTAGATGTACCCTTTGTGATCTACGCAGACTTCGAATGCCTACTTCGGGATATCGAAACTTGCTAGCCAGATCCAACATTATCGTCAACAACGACAATTCAAGAGCACATACCGTGTGCTTTTTCCTATTATGTTAAGTGTTCTTTTAATTCTAGATTGGATAAGTTTAGGATTTACAAGGGACCAGACTCGTCCCAAAAAATTTTAAATTCATTAGTCAATGATGTAAAATGGTTTTATGCAAACCATTTGCCAAAACCAAAATAAAGGGATACTCTGTCTTTAGACGAAGAAAAAGTCCAAAGGGAAGCACATTTATGTCGTATTTGTCGACAAAAGCTTCATAGCGATAGAGTTCAAGATTATTGTCACTCCACCGGAAAGTACAGAGGTCCGGCGCATAGCTCATGTAATCTTTTGTTTCGAGTTCCAAAATTTTTCCCAGTTCTGTTTCATAACTTTTCCTATGACTGCCATTTATTTGTAAAAGAACTTGGAAGCATTGATGGAGATATTTCGATAATACCTATAAATAAGGAACTGTACGTTTCACTTTTCAAAAGAATACGCATGAATAATTTAGAAACAATTGAACTTTGGTTTTTGAATTCGGCCAGGTTCATGCATAGCAGTCTTGATGCTCTTGTAAAAAATCTGTCTCAAGAAGATATGAAAACTCTCTCTTCAGTTTATGAAGTTTCATCTTTTAACGCGAAAGGGTGTAATCTCTTATGATTACACAAACTCTTGGGACCGTTTAAATGAAGCTGCTCAACCATCTCGGGAAAAGTTTTTCAACAAAATGACGAATACAGAGTGTAAAGAAGCAGATTATGAACATGCGCTAAATGTTTGGAAGCAATTCCATTGTACGGTTATGTGGGACTATTTGAAATTGTATCTGAAAACAGACGTTCTTCTTTTCACAGATGTATTTGAGAATTTCCAAAATGTGTTTGAAAAATATATATGGAGTTGACCCATGCCAATATTATACAACACCTGGACTATCGTGGGATGGAATGCTTAAAACTACATCTGTTAAGCTGCAGCTCCTGACAGATATCGAGATGTATGATTTTGTGAAAAGAGGGATTAGGGGTGGTATCACGCAATGTTTTCATTGGCATTCAACTGCCAATAATAAGTTTATGGACAATTATAGGAAAGAGGATCCTTCCAAATACTTAATGTACTTAGACGCGAATAATTTATATGGCTGGGCTATGTCACAACCACTTCCATCTGGTGAGTTTAAGTGGGTTGAAAAAATTTATGATGTTGATATTCAAAACATTGCTGCAAATTCAAATGTTGGCTATTTTTCGAAGTTGGTTTGGAGTATCCAACAAGGTTGCATGAACAATACAATGATCTTTCTTTCTGTGCAGAAAATAAAGCCCCACATGGTTCGAAAACTACCAAACTGATCATTGATTTGACAGAAAAACGAAAATATATTATTCACTTTAGGAATCTGCAGCAATGCATTCAAAATGGCTTGACACTGATTTACGTCTACAGGATTTTACAATTTAAACAATCCTGTTGGATGAAGCAGTATATAGACCCAAATACTCATTATCGAAAAATGAGTATAAATTAATTCGAAAAAATATTTTCAAACTCTTAAACAATGGAGTTTATGGCAAAACAATGGAAAATATTGACAAAAGGAAGGACGTGAAAATTGAAACGGACTGGAAAAGTCGTGGCAGGCATTCAGGCGCTCGAGCCCTTATATCTAAACCCAATTATCACAGCGTAGCCGTATTTACGCACAACATGGCAGCTATCCAATTGGATAGAGTATTTACCTGTTATAACAAACCAATATACTTGGGATTCACTGTGCTTGATTTGTCAAAGCTCAGGATGTATGATTTTCACTATCATTGCATGAAGCCCAAGTATAATGATAAGTTAATTCTGAATTATATGGATACAGACAGTTTCATTTACACAATCGAAACGCAAGATTTTTACAATGATATTTTGCCTGATATTGATACCCAGTTTGATACCTCAGAATATGCTATCGATAATGTGTATAACATCCCCCAAAAAATGGAAAGGTATTGGGTTTGATGAAAGATGAGAATAAGGGGAAGATAATGACAGAGTTTATAGGATTAAGGTCAAAAATGTACCCATTTAGCGAAGGAAATGATGAAACAGTTAAAAAAGCTAAAGGTGTAAAAAAAATAATAATGGATGGGTTAAGTATGGATGATTATCGTGATTGTTTGCTTAGGAAAAAAATATTTAAGGGCAATATGTTTATATTTAGGTCTAAACTGCATAGTATATATACCGATTGTATCAATAAAACTGCTTTAAATTATCTAGATGACAAGCGGCTCCTAACAGAGGACGGGGTTAGAACATATGCTTGAGGGCATTCTTATATAATGATGGATGTAAATTTGCATAAAATTATAACAGCAAATACAAATACATAGAAAATTAATAAAAAAATATGCAATAGAAAAAACAAATCTTTTCCTTTTTCTTTTTTAAATGGAAGATGCCGATAAAGTAGGCCATTCGAATTATTTAGGGCGGTATAAATTGACCCACGGGACGGTAAGTAGACAATAGTTTATTTCTGAAAATTGATTGAAACAGAGAATGGAGTATCTAAATTTATTCCTCATATTGACTTTTGCAGAACCTTTCCTTGAAGGCAGCCCACTGCCAGTGGTGACGCTTAGTGACAGGGAAAGTACTAACAAGTTAGCATTCAACCTCGCCTTACCTGACAAAAATACAGTGCAAGTGGCATTATCTTTTCGGCTTATGACTGTTAGTACAGCTCCAACAAGAACGGACACGTCGATTCAAAATGATGACGATGCTGCTATTTCATCATCATGGACGAATATATTATTTAAATACAGCTTACAACAATTCGCATGATTACAACAACGACAGAACCATCTAGAAGATTTGTTACAGTCGATGAAGCAATAGAACGATTTCGGCAAGATTTGAGTAAGAAAGAAATGGAAATAGCTGAAATTATCGTGAGCAAAAATATTTTTTACAGACATTTCAAATTAGAGTTTGATGGTGAAACAATGTTAACAGTTCGATGCACATATGACAGCAACTATTCCAATCGCTCACTGAAAATCACATGTTATGAATATCATGAGTTTGATACCGAAAAATTCTGAGTAATGGCGAGGTTGAATATATTAAACAGGCAGATCCAAACTATAAGACCGATATAGAATTTCTGGATTTAAAGAATATGAAACAAATCTATACTATGAGTATTTCTTGAACCACGAACCGCTGAACAACGATCTGGAAATGACGAATAATAACAGCGATGTGGATAACGGCCTTCAACGCTCTATTGAGGAGTATCAACAATTTTTTTAATACTAACAGACCGCTTATCCTTAGGGAGCACTTTAACGAGCTCATAAGCTGCTACACGTTTTTGAAACCCTACACTGATATGCCACAGAAAGTAAGTGAATTTGGAAAGCATTACGTGAGCTGTCCGTGGGCATATGATGATGCAAAATGTGGGCCAGACACTTGTGAATGTTATAGTGTTCGTAGGAAAATATTTGAAATAAAATCACTTGTTCATTTTTACATAAGATTAATAAATAAATAATTTTTTATTCTTCAATCAAAACTACAGTGTTTCATTATGAATCTTCACGTTAATGAGAAATAAACTTTTCATTGTCATCACGACGTCATCATATCTTTGAGATTTATCCAGGAGTTGTGTTTCGCTGAAAATCCCAGCCACTTCACAAATGCTTGATTGCCATTCCTTTTTAATATTTTTTCCACAAGATAAAGTGACGGATGCTTAGCTTTCAATGGTTCAAGTTCATAAGAACAACCTTCGATTATGTTTCCTTCATAATCTTCTAATAGGTATGTAATGGGATTGGTTATACGAATTTGACGGATCCTGAAGATTTCTGTGATCCAATTTGGTGTATAGCTCTTTTTTACTGATTCGCATATGATCACCCACGTTATATTTATTTGGACCCATCACCTTAATGTTGTTATAAACGGTAGATAGAAGCAATTTTTCATTAGAACTATTCACAGCAGACGGAGCCATTTTTATTGTTCGGTGTTTTTTGTTATTATACGCGTTCACTATATCATCAACTTGATTGATCCACATATCATTTCCATTCATACTAAACTCTTTCCGCATCATATTCTTTAGGGATTGAATCGTTCAACAATTGATGCCTTCAGAGGACTATACGTAGAATAATGGTTAATTTGGTATTTTTCCATAACATTTTGAAAATTTTTGTTGTAGAATTCTTTTCCGTAGTCTGTTGGCAAGTTTTTAGGAACGTGCTCTTTTTGAAAAATGTGTTCAATCGCCATAGCAACTTCTTTGCCAGTCTTTGTTTTGATAGAAGCTGTCCACGCAAACTTGGAAAATGTGTCGATGATTGTAAGCAGAAAACGGAATCCTGTATTTTCGTTAGCATATGCTCCCATCTCGACTAAATCAGCCTGCCATAAATCATCTAAGCCTTTTGTTATAACTCGCCGTCGCTTAAAATTTTTTCTAGCAGGTGTATGTAACTCGTTTACTATTTCTTGCTTGCTCATTTTAGAATGAACCGAATTTCGTAATATGTTTGATATTTGTATATTATAATGCTTTAAAGTGTTATCACCCTGATCAGCGTCATTTACGTCGGTTTGAATTTGAATTTGTTTGTCTTTGGATTTTTTCAGTTTCTCAATGTTAATATCAACGTAGTTCTTTGTAGAAGCATCATCATCCTCTATAGGTGTTCAAAGATTTTTGAACCGTTTGAAATTAAGGACATAATCACAGCTTTCCGTTTTATTGAATCCTGCACCAGGTAAACCTTGTGGACCAGCGTTACCAGGTTTTTCTTCTGGACCTCGAGGTCCTTGAATACCCCTTTTTCCTCCATTTTCATCGGAAAATCGACCAAATTCACCCACAATTATACCATGAATATTATTGGGCAATAAATTGCTACATTTAGTTACATAGCTTTTATTTGCAATGTCAGTAATTTCCACCAACAACTTTTGGTGTTTTTGTATCAACTGCATTCAAGAGTGAAAATAAGTACTGAAAGTGTTATAGTCTGCAAAGAGTTGTTAACCGAGGTGGAGCATATGCAATCATATACACAAAGAAAACGATCAGTACAAAATGATTGATCATAAAAAGAAATATACTAGTACATTACGAAAAGCAGTGAGCGGTGGAGGGTTCATTAATACCCTAATTAATGAACTACTGATTGAGCATCTACCTGGTTATCAATACTGTGGTCCTGGTACAAAATTAAGCGAGCGGCTTGCTAGAGGTGATCCCGGAATAAACGTATTGGATCAAGCCTGTAAAGAGCATGATATTGGATATTCAGAATTTAAAGAAATGAACGATCGTCACAAACTAGATAAAAAACTAGCCGAAAAGGCATGGCAACGATTCAAATCAGCAGACGCAAGATTGGCAGAACGTGCTAACGTGTTGCTTGTAACCAATATGATGAAAGCTAAAGTAAAATTAGGAATGGGATTGAAAAGCAAACCGAAGTTGAACCGAGTTGTTTCCAAAGTCCGAAAGATCATCAAAAAAAAGAAACCCGACAGTATGAAGGCGAGTATTAGAATAGCCTTAGCTGCTGCAAGAAATTTAATAAAGGGACGAAAGAAAACCCTCAAAACTTTACGAATGATGCCTATTCCTAAAGTTTGTGGTGTTTTGCCGTTTCTGATTCCTCTTTTTGCGGGATTATCTGCTGTGCTCTATCTGGTGGAGTTGCGGGAATAGCCAAAGCTGTTAGTGATGCTAATGATACCAAAAAGCTATTAGAAGAAAAAAAGCAACACAACTAGAAGATGGAGGAGATAACATTAGGTCGAGGACTACATTTGAAACCGTACAGAAAAGGATTAGGGTTGTTTTTAAATCCTGCTTCAAAAAACTTTTTGAAACGTTACCCAAGAGAGCATTAAATGAGAATGGTTTAAAGAGGTTCGCCAGATCTTTGCCACACTTCAGAGGAGTTTTTATGCGAAATAATTTACCCAAGGGGCCTGCAATGCAAATCGAGTGTGATATTGTAAACTTGGATAATATGCAAGGCCCTGGTATGCATTGGATAGCGTACAATAAAAAATGTCGTTTTGTGGAACACTTCGATAGTTTTGGAAATTGACCGCCTCCAATGGAATTAATCGATTATTTAGGTTTTAATATAAAATACAACTACAATACATATCAAAACTACGACTCATACAATTGTGGACATTTATGTTTAAAACTCAAAGCCAATCATTGTTTTATATACTGCCATGGTACTAACATTAACTCTTAGTGAAAATACATCCATTCTTACAACAGAATATTTTTCGCCTATCGATTTACAAGATGGTTATGTGTGCGGTCTTGTTGAATTTCAAACATATAATTCTATACCCAACGTAGATGAAAAAAATAATTTATTACACATTGGAAAGCACATTATAGAAATACCTGTTGGATCATACGAAATTGATGATATTGCCAACTATCTATACATAGAGTTAGCGAAGATCTATAATAATATAAACTTTTCAATACGAGCTAATAATAATACCCTCAAAAGTGAAATAAAGTCGACTGCTTCTATTTACTTCGGTAAAGAAAGATCCATTGGTCAATTACTAGGGCTCACTAAACGACAATTGAAAATCAACGTAAAACATACTTCGGATCTACCTATAAGTATAAGTAAAGTGAATGTAATACGGATTGATTGTAACATAGTTGGAAATTCTTATTTTAATATTATTCCCTCGCACATAATCCACGAATTCTCACCTGAAGTAGGACCAGGCTATAAAATAGTGGAGGTTCCTCGTAATATCATTTATTTAATGGTAAATGTCAAACGAATAATTACGCTAATTTTTCAGCCAGTTTACCAAGACGGAGATATAATAAACTTCAAGGGAGAAACAATAACTATCAGACTTCAGCCGCAGAATGCTGCTATATAACGATGATAAATATCTGCCAAAAAATGTAGACACAATCAGTTCAAAAAGGAAAATCGAACGAGTTAGACCACGATTAACATAACAAAATAAGCAGTTCTTAAGATCATTGGGATTCAAATTAAAAAAAAAATGAGTGAGATCCTGAATGTCACACGTAAAGTCAGTTTTGACAATAGTATATCAAAAATTGAATACCATAGCTACTCTCCGTTCTTATCATCATACAACTGCAGTGATGAAATTTGAATACCCCTACAACAACAGGATTTGTGTACTTTACCAAGCCACGGTTTCATCTAAATTGAAGGTGCTTTAACTAAAACAGATGGAACAATATCAACAACAGCTAACCTGACGAATAATAGCATTGCTTTCCTATTAGATGAGATAAGGTATGAACTGAATGGAGTAGAAATCGATCAAAATAAGAATGTTGGAATAACATCAATATTGAAAAATTATGTGTCGCTTAATGAAAATCAAAGTAAAATGCTTTATAATGCTGGCTCTTCGCCAAGCAAAACTATTGCACCATCAAGTGGCTACTTTAACTTTTCTGTTCCGCTAAGAAAATTTTTGGGATTTGCCGAGGACTACAAGAAGATTATTGTAAATGCCAAGTATGAGCTAATTCTAGTTCGCACTAGAAGCGATGAAAACGCATTTTTTTCACCCAGTGATGATGTGCACATCAAAATTTTTAAACTGCAATGGAAGGTACCACATGTAATCCCAGATGATGCAGGAAAATTGACAATATTGATATACATTGAATCAGGACATCCTATTCAAGTATGTTTTCGGAATTGGGAGCTTTACGAATATCCGGTTTTGCCAACAAAAACCGACCATGTGTGGAATGTGAAAATCACAGGTCAACTCGAAAAACCTCGATTTGTTATTTTAGCTTACAAACAAATCGAAAAAATCTCGAAGACAAAGATGTCAGCAAATTTGATCACTGTGATTTAACCAATACCAAAATACATTTAAACTTTGAATCGTATCCTTATGATGATATGAATATTAAATTGACGCGCGATCGATTTGCTATTCTTTATGATATGTATTGCAATTTTCAACAATCTTACTACGGTGTGCAACTACAGTCACTACTCTCACGAAGTGAATATAAGAAATCAGCATCAATAATCGTCATCGATTCTTCACGTCAAAATGAATCCATAAAATCTGGCTCAATCCACATAAAGCTAGATATCAAAACATCTGTAGATGTACCTGCCTTAACAACATCTTACTGCTTGCTCCTTCATCATCGTATAATAGAGTACAATCTTCTCACTTCTTCAGTTCAAAAACTTGTATAAAAACCGTAATAAACATAATTATATTCTGGGCAAACAAAAAAACTATACCATTTCATCACTTTCATCACAATCATCATCATGGCGAAGATTTTCGTTATCGACATGCAAGGATTCAGAGGGCCTGACAATACGTTTGTCATCAAAGAGTTAGCTGTCGTGAATGTGAACGAAAGTTTTCATCGGCACTTTTTACACAAACCTCCCTACAGTTTTTCATTACTTTCAAGAGGGCTGCAATGTCAAGCGCATTGGTTATATGAAAATCATCACGGATTGAAATGGGAAGGTGGACTAATGACGTTTTGGGAAGTGAAATAATATTTACTTTTTAACATGAAAAATGTGGCAATATACGTTAAAGGACTCGAGAAAAAGAAATGGCTTGAGAATTTGCTGGGAAATATTGCTATGATTTTCAATTTGGAGGATTACTTCTGTCCAAATTTAAAACTTCTGAAGAAACATTATCCTGAGACGACACGATGTACTTTCCATGGTGGATGTTGTGCGCAGCAAAACGCATTCTTCCTGAAAAAATTTATTGTACAAGAAAATTTCATTGAATTGTTGAACATGTTATTAATGTGAATAAATTTTTCTTTTATTTCAGTTAAACTTTCGAATCACTTAATTTGCTACCATTTCTTTCACAAAATATATTGGTTAAAACCTTAAATTCACATTTGAATTCAGCACCCAAAACAAGAAAACATTTTTAAAATAAATAAAAATACTTCCTTCAAAAGCCCTGAAATTAGAAACCGCATATAACGAAAATATTGCATAGCTGTCTGTTCACAATTCCCCGAAATTACATTTACTTCAAAGCGTGAGCAACAACTCAAAATCAGGATAAAAAAATCCTACACTTAAATAATCAAAAAACAAAATATTACTCATAACTCATATAATCGCAATTACTTGTGGTTCGCAGGTAGTATGGGAGTTCAACGGCATTTTAGTGTAAAACTTTTGCGATTAGCGACAGATTGATAAGGCAAATTGTATGGGAAGTGCAAGGTCGTTTAACTTTGGATTGATTGCGGATGGAATTGAAAATTATCATAGTTGTATTTGCCTCTTATCAATAGCCCATTCACCAACTACAACCATGACCATACTCAACTTTTTATCACGCGATACACTAACCGAAATAATTCTAAACTAAAATCCATTTGAACTTAAAAACAATTAGGCGCCATCCAGCATGCAAGATAATGATGGTGATAAGTGATTTATGGGAAATGCAAGGTCGTTTGACTTTAAATTGTTTGCGGTTGGTGCTGAGGTGTGACAAGGAATTGAGAATGGTCATAGTTGTAGCTGCTTCTTATCAATAACTCAAAATTTTACACTTAAATCCATATGAACTCACAATAAGCGTGGGAAATCCCTGGACGTGACGTCACACTCGTCCTTTTCACCAACCTATTCATACCTATTCATACAGCACAACCATGAACACACGCCATTTTTTATCACTCCAACCACAAACTATACAAACCCAAAACAACCTCCCATCCACCCCACACTATCCTTATCTACAAATTCTAACCGCAAGAAATTTGTATGAAATGGATTTAGAGCCCCCATATTTATACTACCGGTGTGAGCGCGTGGAAATTGAGCGAGACCCGCATGTAAATGGCGTGCCTAGATGCTGGAATTGCAGAGAGAAGGGGCACCTGCAAAGAGACTGCAAGAAGCGAAGAAAACCGAGCTATTGTCCAGGATGTGCAGCTAGGAGAAGATCTAGAATGAGTCAGGAGCCCAGAATGGAAGCCCTTCAGACTGAAGGGTCGGGAAACATGTAAGAACCAACTTCGTGGGGCAGAAGTTGGCTAGAAGGATCGACGCTCCCAGCACCACCATCACCGTGTCAAGACTACAACGTGGAGAAGTGGACTTATGCCTTCCAGGTCAAGTTGACGGAGAACATTGCACCATAAAAAACTACACTGGTGCAACCCGATCGGTTATCCGACCAGAGCTAGTGAGGCAGCAACTACTTCACAAAGGCAGAATTTTCTCACTACAGACAGCTACGGGAGAAACTACACCTGTTCATGGAGAGGTCAATCTCCAGATACAGTTGGGAGACCTTATGTCCCAACATAATTTTCTGGTCGCGAACACTATGGATGACTGCTTTCTCGGAATGGATTTTCTGCGACCACATGGAATAACGTTGGATTTGGGCAAAGGGGTATTGAAATGGCAGAATGTCGAAGCATTGATGGAGGATCCGCACGTCCAAATTCCCAAGATGAATGTTGTAGTATGTAGTATGGGCCAAGCTTGATGGTGATTCTGGAGACCGCCGATCTTATCTGATAGAGCTAACGAAGACGTCCACATTCCGCAGTTTGATTGTAGGACGAAGCCTTATAAGATCTATAAGGAACGGATACGTGCCAGTTAGAGTCCTTAATACCGCAGACTCAACCACGAGCATTAAAGTGGGAGAAGTCATTGGCAGCTGCCAGCCTATTTCCACCATCACCTCTTTGGAAGCTACTCACGACCATCATTGGAAAAGGAGGCAAGACGCAGACAAACCCCGGGAATCCGCGTTTGCAGTATTGAAGCAGGTCAAATTACCAATGCAACTATTCAAGCGAGCCTCTGATCTTATCACCAAGTACAGTGACATCTTCTCAACAAGCCCGGATGACCAAGTCCGAACGAGTATGCAGGGAGCCAAGCCAATTCGCCAAGCACCGAGACGTCTCCCTATAGCCAAACAAGGAGAAGCGAGCGCACTGATATCGGATATGGATAAACAAGGTGTTATCGTTCTGTCAGTCTATGGGCCGCGCCTGTAGTTCTAGTGAAGAAAAAGGATGGTAGCACTGGTTTTTGTGTCGACTATAGGCAGCTTAACGACGTCACTAAGAAGGATAGTTACCCGCTCCCACGCATCGATGACATCATGGACACTTTAGCCGACGCAAAATGGTTTTCTACACTCGATCTCAAGAGTGGCTACTTGCAGGTAGAAATCGACAAGAAGGACCGAGCGAAGACCGCATTTTCAGTTGGGACCGGATTGTGGCAATTCGTGGTGATGCCGTTTGGGCTTTGCAATGCTCCAGCAACTTTCGAACGCTTGATCGAATACATGCTACGAGGCCTGACCTGGAAAACTTGCTTGGTGTACCTAGATGACATCATTGTTATTGGGAGAACGTTCAAAGAGCATGTGCGGACCTTAGAAGAGGTTTTCTCCCGATTGCGCCTGGTGAATCTGAAACTTAGTCGCGATAAGTGTACCCTTTCCACAGCTAAAGTAAAATACCTGGGACACATACTATCAGCAGAAGCGGTCAAACAGACCCTGAGAAAATTGAAGCCGTGAAAAGCTGGCTAACACCAAAGAATAAGCGCCAACTATGAAGTTTTCTGGGTCTGACAACCTACTATCGAAGATTCGTCAAAGACTTTGTCAAAATAGCTAAGTGTCACCATCAGCTAACCGGGAAAAATCGTCCGTATGTCTGGAATGAACAATGTCAGGTAGCCTTTGAGACCTTGAAGGAGAAGCTGTGTGAACCAATTCTTTCGTATTACATTCGAGTTCTCTCAAAATGTGAGAGGAACTACTGCGTGATCAGAAAGGAGCTATTGGCTATAATAGAGGCCACCAAGCAGTTCCACAAGTACCGATATGGCCAGAAATTCGTTCTTCGAACGGATCATGCTTCGCTGAGATGGCTACTCAACTTCAAAAACCCCGAGGGACAAGTTGCGAGATGGATCGAAAGGTTGCAGTCATACGACTACGAAATTGTTCATCGGAAGGGCGGAGCTCATGGTAATCCTGACACCCTATCTCGTCGTCCATGTCCAGCTATCTGCAAGCATTGCCGACGGATTGAGGAAAAGGAACCGACCGTTGATCTGCGGTTGATAACGGCCGAATTCGATGAAGGTTGGTCATCGGAGGAGATTCGAAATGCCCAGTTAGCCGATGAAGACATCGGACCATTGCTCGTATGGAAGGAGACAACTGGGCGACCTGAATGGAAGGAAGTTTCGGTGCACGGCGCCACCCTGAAAAGCTATTGGGCACAATGGGGCTCCCTTCAGGTGGAGGGTGGCGTACTCAAGCGGAAACGGGAAACGGTGGATGGCAGCTCCTATAGGATGCAAACTATACTTCCCAAAAGCCGTATGCACGATGTGGTTAAGGAGATGCACGAAGGATCCTCGGGAGGCTGCTTTGGTGTTAACAAGACCTTAGCGAAATTGCAGGAAATGTTCTACTGGCCCCACGCTCGAGAAGACGTAGAGGTCTGGTACCGTCGATGACCGAATTGCGCTTCCGTCAAAGATCCAAAGCGACGACTGAGAGGACAAATATAACGTTGGCGTGCCATTTGAAAGGATTGCCGTTGACATCGCAGGACCCTTTCCTTAATCCGAATGGGGAAATCGATACACGCTGGTTGTGGCCGATTATTTCAGCAAGTGGCCCGAGGTCTACCCCATTGCTAACCAGGAAGCAACTACTGTAGCCGAAGAGCTAGTGTTAAATTGGGTCAGTAGGTACGGTGTACCTTGTGAACTACATTCGGGTCAAGGCCGAAATTTTGAGTCACTTGTTTTTGGCAAAATGTGCGAGCTGCTGGGAATACGGAAAACGAGGACAACACCGCTGCATCCCTAATCCGACGGAATGGTCGAACGTTTCAACGGTACGCTCAATAAACATCTGGCCAAGATGGTTGACGAGAACCAAAAGGACTGGGACCGACATATCCCACTATTTTTGATGGCGTACAGAGCTGCCGAACATTCATCGACGGGCGAAGCCCCAGCCAAAGTCATTTTTGGAAAGACTATTCGTCTGCCGGCTGACATAAAGTTCGGAACACCCCCGGAGAAAGTCCAAACCATCTCGGAGTACGCAAGTGAGCTTAGACAACGATTGAACCAGATACATCGGACAGTGCGAAAACACCTCGAATCGGCTACTGACCGCATGAATACCAGGTATGATCTAAAGGCTAGTTCTACTGGCTTCCAGCTAGATGACTTGGTGTGGCTTTATAACCCGCAACGGCGAAAGGGTAGGTCTCCAAAGTTGCAACATAATTGGGAGGGACCATACCATTACAAAGTGAATCATTGACGTCGTATATCGCATACAGGAATTCCGCAAGCCGAGAGCCAAAATGAAAATCGTGTAACTGGACCGTCTTGCCCCATATTATACCATGGGAGACTTGACTACAACAGGCGACACATCTTTTCGGGGCGAAAAGAACTGGGGGGGGGGGGGCAGTGTTACATGTACAAATAATTCTGCGAGCTACTGTCGTAATGGTTTTCATAACCATTAAGAACCTCATGATCAACAAAATGAATGTACTCGAAACCACAAGAACCCACCAAGCATGATCAACATCTGACAGTGACGTCACTGCTCCATTCAGTAAGCTGCTCGAATATTCCAAGTTTTTCGCCAATGTACGAGAAATGGATTGAATGACTAGAGACCCTACATAAAGGCGAGCTGAATGAATGGGGGGATTCATTACAACCGCAATATAGTAAAACTGCGATAGTGTGGAGTGCGAATTAAGAGCGATATTGATTGTGAAGTGATAAACAGTTGAAGTAAAAATTAATAGACACGTTGTGAAAAAGTGAAATAAATTATTGTGCATTTTTAGTAAATAAACTCTTCTAACTTAATTTAAAAGATATTGCGTTTTCACTTTCCCGGAACATTAAAATTATTGACCGCGAACCATAACACGCGACAATATTTACCGGTGGTTTTTGGACTACAACCATCCCTCGTTGGCTTTGTTGACAACTGAAGAATATCCGGAACTTAATCCGTTGATACTTCAGGAGTGAGGTCAGCAATCAATGGGAGAAAAATCTGAGGGGCATTACTCCCCAGGACCCAGATGGCGTTTTCAGGAAAGTGAATAGCATATTCCGCAAGAAGTCTTGAGTGAAAGTTTCGAATCTTGGAGTCGCTAGTGATGAGATAAATCTGGTATTGAAATTGATAGTAAGACTCCGGATAGGAATGGATACAGAATTATATGTGATGGATTGCAGAAACTTATCCTGATTGGAACTCATTTTGAATTGGATCATCTACCAAACCCTGAGAGAGGGAATCAAATATTTTCAGAGGCCGTTGAAGCAAATGTTTCCGACTTCAAATCCAGCCTGAACGGCGATTCAATTATTCATTTCAATGAAACATTAAGATCTGATCTCATACCGAGCTTGAATCTTATTTATCTCTTCGTCCACTATAAAGACTTATGTTTCATATTTGGCAGGATAAACAACAAGAAATCATGTGGTACTGACGGTATTCTAAACAAAATTTTCGAGTATTTGACTGAGGTTGCTATTAAAAATTATCGCATATTGTTCAAAAAAATGTTGAGCAATTCATATTTCCCAAAAAAACGTAAAAGGGCTAAGGTAATTCCGATCTTGAAGAAAGGAAATTAATCTACATGCCCAAAAAGTTATCACCTAATCAGCTTGCTGCGTAACAACAACAAATATGAGCTGATGCCAAATTGCCAATTTGGTTTTGGTGCCAGGCATTGAACCATACACGTGATAACGAAAGTAACCTCAGACAACTCATGGAAACAGAACAACGGAGAATGCGTTGGAGCGTGGCTCATTGATATTGAGAAAGTTAATATGAAATGGTTAGTCGGAATAGTTATTAAGCTCCTTCAGGACAGATTCCACAAACAGCTTGTCGCCATGTTGCACAATATGTTATACGGGAAATCATTTGTTGTAACTGATGGAAATCTGGCGAGAATGCGCAACTTCACGGTCTTGAATGGTCTACAGCAGGGATCAGTTACTGCGCCTCTGCTCTTCTCAATATCCATTCGCAAGCTATTGAACGGCTTTGATTTTAAAGTCTTACCAAGGCGATCATTGGTAGCGTTTGCTGATGATCTTGTTATGCTATATACAACGTCGTCAATTATCTAAGCTCCGCCAAGTGTATACGGTCAAGCGCATACGCCCATTGTCATTAAAAAATGTACTTGTCGACCAACGGCAAGCTTAAAGTCTTCATAATCCATACCACCATACCATTAGCGACCATGTACATAAGAAGCTTCGGGGTGTGCTTATAGAATTATCGACAAGCTACGCCCATTGTCATCAAAGCATGTACTTGTCGACCAACGGCAAGCGTAAAGACTTCATAATTCGATTTACATAAACCACAACATTAGCGACGACAACGACCATGTACATAAGAAGCTTCGGGGTGTGCTTATAGAAATATCGACAAGCTACGTCAAGTGTTATACTACATAAGCCATAACATTAGCGGCGACAACGACCAGCGGAGTGACACTGTGCTAAGCCCTGCCTTCAAACCATTTCTCAAATTCGCCGCAAAGCTTCACCATGCGAGTTAGTGAGAAGTGTGCGGAGGAAGAAGTGTACGTGGAGCGAGAACGCACGTTTCAACTACTCAGAGAATTTGGGGCGAATTGAGGCCGCATGAATCGTTTAAAAGACAATTGATCGAGCGAGAAACGGCGAGTAGTAATAACAGCGGTTACAGAACTGTACGCGAAGTGAATTTCGCCGCGAAGTGATCAGCGAGGCCAGAAAGTGCATCTAGTTCCAGTGCAATTGCAGGAAATCATCACATCAGTTAGATGGTGAGGTGTAGGCTTGAGCCGCGATCCTCATTCGGCTTGGATGCGTTTTTACGCTGCATAGCCACCATCGACTAATTCCCACTTTCTTCTAGGCATCCTCCGTCCGTGAAGACACAGTATGGAAAGATGTTAGAGTAATTAAAGAAGTGTAAGAGTAATTAATTTAAAATATAAAATAAAACTAAGTTCTTTAATTATGTAACTCTCGTCTTTTGATTGATTTAGTGGAAAATGGACAGAGTAGCAGGTAAGTGGTGTTAATAGGAGTTCATTCCCCGGGAGCTTTGATGATGTATATTGGATACACATCAAATGTGCTCCCAGTTCATACCAGTATACATAGGGTATACTGGTTGTGTAACGAAATTGGCGCAGCCGGTAGGATATCGGTTTTGCAGAGACCACAGTGTAGTGCGCTGTGTAGCAAATTTAAATGGGCTGAAAAATCCATGCACCCAGCCGATATCTCAAACCATTCAACACCTGTAAGACACCATTGCTACTCATACTGTCCATCAAACTAGATCAGCTTTCCTAAAAAAAAATCAACTAATAATTTTAATCATTTAAAAAACAAAAATATAGTATCAATATCCCCACATCATAATAATGCTAAAACTAAATCACCCTTCTGAAAACGAAAAAAAAAAAATCAAATAATTATTTCAATCATTTAAATAACAAAAAGAAAGTATGAAACTTTACCAGTCCTCCCAAAAAAATATAGGATCATGTTAATCGTTTAAACAACAAAAATATAATATCAGTTTAACGCTACCCATACTGGTCATCTACCCAGATTACTCCTTAATCGAAACAAATAATCCTATTGATCATTTTAATAACCAAAACATAATATCAACATTCAAATATAATATTATTTCTACTCATAATATTCATCAAATAAGACGAGTCCCAAAATCAAATAGTCATCTTGAACATTTAATTCCTCATTCATTTACTCCCTCATTCATATATCTTAAATCTCACCTTTCTTATCTGAAAGTCATTCAAACTAACTCCTAACTCATTCAAACCCAACGTACAATTTATAGAAGATATAAAGTTTCAATAAACTAACATGCAAAACACAAAACATTACAAGTAAATATTAAACACAAATAAGCAAAACGAAAACTTAATAGCGAGCAAACAAACGCGTGCCCATTGTCATCGAAATATGATACCACTTATCACTCCAACTGCTTGGACAATACGCGTACCCACATGCATATTAAAGTCTTATCTCTTGAATTGAATGAGCATTCGAATTAACTGAAGCATAATTAAAAGAGCAAACAAAAACAAACATTTAACTGCAAATTGAATAGATAGACATCTGGGCAATATTTTTAAATGCAATAACATTGAGGAGCAAACTAAATTAATTAGCTGCGCTACATAAATACAATGAATAATTTGCATGAGAACGGCAATTTCCCAACGCAAATAAAACATGAAACTAAGTTACACTGAAACAATTTAAGTATGGGAAATTTGAAACAGCAGAATTTTAGAACATTACAATAATGCAAACGATTTTACCCCAAAACCAATTATCTCTTTCAAGTTCCACTGCAATTCACTCTCAAACCAAATTTACATCCCGCACTAAATGTGCCATTTCATAATATAAAGGAAACGGGAGAAGTGGCAGTCAAGTCGGTAAAACCCCGGCAAAACTATCAGCAGACACGCTTTGTCGATGTCTAAATTGCACGATCACTGGAATGAAAACCAGTTGATTACACAACAGCCTCTGAGCCGTCGACGTAAACTGTCGGCGGACACGCTATTTTTAGTTATAAGTCCCTCTGAGCCTCTGAGCTGCCCGATTTCAACTTTCGGCAGACACGCTACATATAGTATTAAGTCATATGCAAAAGAGACATCAATTTACCATCCAGTCGTAGCCTCTGAGCTGTTAATCCAAAAGGGTTTACAACACGCTATCAACCATGTACCCTTTAAATAAGCCACTACGTTTCCTTGCACAATAGATACCTTATATAACTGCTAACTGTTAGAAAAAAAGTCACAAATAAAACTCCTGTAGAAAGCGCAAGACAATTCAAAGCCCACCCATTTCCCACCCTGTTACTTTATATATGGCGACAATATCAAATAGCGTCTTAGGAGATGTCTTTAAGTTGCTTTAAACAATCAAGATCGAGATCAAAAATTTATTCACGGCTAATGAAGTGACCTCGCACGGCACTGTACTGTCTTCCAGTAAGGTCCAGGACAGCATTATGCCAAACTAAGTAGACACACACTAGGGAAAAATTAGACGGAACACATATAGGGTCTTGAATGAAGGTCGAAACTATATGTTCCCAAGCCCATATAGTGTTAGTGTCTCTCCTTTTAATTTCAATTTAATGAAACAGATCATCGTCATTCACAACTCATACAATATTTCTATACTTAACAAAAAACCTTCATAATAAATAGTAGATTCCAGCTTATAAATAATCCACATCTATTTACACATACTGCTGAATACATTTCTAATAACCCTCCCTTTTTACAACTACCAATGAATAAAAAGTATGTAATTTACAACTTAAGCCAATTAAACAATAATTGAATGCATATACCTCAAAAGCTCTTATAGCATGGATGAATTAAAAGCCCTGCTCACTATGAAATGCATTAAGCCGACTTAATTAAAAACAAATGCTCTTCAAGGCAATTACCAGCCAACCACGAATAAGTACACACATATCATATACGTCACATACTTCCTAGCAATCAGCGCATGTAAAAGCTACAATACATGGCTTCATTCAATTATCTCATGCATCATTGCAGAAGCAATGCTCATCATACCTTCAAAGCTCGTTAGCGGCGAGCAAAAACAATCACATAAACCTTCAATCCATGACTCCCATTCCCATTAACAACATTAACCATGCATATTAAGGGGAAAGTTTTTTTATCACACTCACTATGTTCTCTTGCGACGACTCGCCAGATCCAATTCGCACATATGTAGTGATAAGCGCAGTACGTTATTCCCTGATAACGAACTTCAATGATCGTGCGAACTGTTCAGCCCAAAGCTTAATCATTATCACACCATATGAAGCAAGTAAGCGAGCGTACTCGACAAAATTCCCAATCCCGATGGAAACCCATGCGGAAGCTTTGATAAGGTCGCATTCGCCGCCACCACAATGAAAGTTTTTCGCTCGGCTGAAATAAGTCCGAAGCTAATTAAGCGATTGGAGTGAATAATCTTATCAACCATACGAGTATGAGCGAATAGAATGCCGTCAAGCTTGACGTTCTATCCCCACTAAGTATCCTCACATTCCATCCCATTAAAAATTAATTCATAACGTTCCGCCTACATACTAACAAAAAAAAAATTCCCACTAAACTATTGGCACAATAATTAATATGTACAACTTTAAGAAAGCTTAGTTATCGTATTAAATAAAATTAATTAGAAACTATAGTAATGTTAAAAGCAATAAGAAACAATTATGTAAACAATTTAATAAGTAAAATCTGAAATATTCAAAGTAAAAAAAAGGAAACAGTAAGAATAATGATATTAGTAGATATAAAAGAACGTTAATCGAATAGAAATTGAAAGTAGCAATGAATATAAAGACAAAACCAAAAAAAAAGAAAAGGAAAAGAAGAAAATAATAAGTGCCGTTGCACCTGCACCGTTCACACTACATCCTCACTAACGCTAACAGGTTAATTTGCTAACACCTGTACTACAACCTAGTAACGCACAAATAGGTAAACCAATAATATACAATTCTGATTTAAAGAA
Organism: Odontomyia ornata; assembly: GCA_963969285.1. Lineage (NCBI taxonomy): Eukaryota > Metazoa > Arthropoda > Insecta > Diptera > Stratiomyidae > Odontomyia > Odontomyia ornata. The sequence continues at coordinate 242,276,817 of OZ017740.1, read as the reverse complement.
AAATCGGTAGCAAATATGGAAGTTAAAGGAAAATGTACTGTCTCATAAAGTAAAGCCAATTAAAAGTAATATTGAATTCCGGCATCCCTCAAATGAAAAATAGTTTTATATAAATAATAGTTTTATTCTCAAGAAAAAACGATTTAGGACCGGAAGAAATGTTCAGTATATTCTTCAACATTAGAATCGAACGTAACATAATTCCATTATTGTATATCAAATGAAATATTGAGTTGTTAATTTATGTTTGTATAGAATCAAACCAAACACGAACCTGCTTGGCTCAAAGTTGTATCAAACAAAAACCTTTCTGAATAATTATACTGATAAACAATCAAAAAAAAAATCTTAACTCACTGTATCAAAAGAAATACTAAGTATCAGACAAAACATCAATTTATAATTAACATATTATGTTAGTATCAAGTAAAAACGTAACCATACAGATTAGCGACTCAGGCAAGCAAATCATGAATCCGTAACGATATAAAATCAACAAGTTGGGTAGACAGATCTATGCTCATGTCAGAAGTGTTTTGTACTCAACATACAAAATGCAGTAACCAGTAACGAATAAAATCAAGAAACATGTCATGTTCGAGGATCATACTATTATTAGCAAAGTTGAAAGAATTTTGACTTCTGAGGTATTTGTTATAGTTATACCCACAAATATCTCTCTTGATAATTATTTCAGATTTTTTAAGATCACGGGTGTCCATTCGCAAGGGAGGAAACACATTTTTCATGTATTTTCCCCCCGCCCCCCTGTGCCCCCACTGAAGCAAAAACTGTCAGTTTAAGAACTGTTCTGAAAAGCTCTCATAGAGAACCTTCAGTTGATACTCATATCGGCTACCTTTCATGAAATTTTTTTTCAGGGGCCACTCCTCTGTACTGTAATCATCGATTCATGGCCTGTTTTTTCGAATCCTAGAATGGTTACAAAGCCCTTTTGCTAGGAGCTGTCTCCTGCTTTTTGACTTGTTTCAATTGTTTGTACTCATCTTCATGACACCTATCATTCCTGAAATTTTCATGCAAATTATAGCAAAGCTGTAGTGTCCAAGTCGGTAAAAAGCGCATATGGCTCCATAGCCATATGTTTCCATAGTAATATAGGGCATATTGTTCCATAGTAATGCAGGAAAATTCAAATCATTATAACTACGTTAAATACTGTTCGATCTTTATGAAACTTTCAGGAAAGATTAATCTTATAAATAAGCATCTGTGTGCTAAATTTTATTGAATTTAAGGGTACCGTCTAGATTTTATTCAAGGAAACGTAAAATCGATAAATCATACTATTACTAACAAAGTTGAGTGAATTTTGACTTCTCATGTATTTGTTGTTGTGGTACTCATATAGGCCTACATCCATGATTTTTTTCAGATTTTTCGGATGAAAGGTGTCCAATCGCGAGGGGGGGGTACGCGAAAAGTTCGTACATTTCCCCTTCCCCTGCCCCCCTCGGTATTCATAAGGCAATTTTAAGACTTGTTTTGAAAAGATCTCGTTGAGACCTTTCCAATGACACCCTACTCGACTATCAATGGTGAAAATTTTTTTTTGAGGGGTCACCTCCCTATATGGGGAGACCCCCCTTAAACCCCTTTGAAAAATTTTTCCACCATCGAACTTTCAAGAGGTCATTAATTCTGACCTTTCCACAAAGTTTCATTGCTGTAGCTTTTATAGTTTCGGAGAAAAAGTGCTGTGACATACAGACGGACGGACGGACGGACGGACGGACGGACGGACGGACAGACGGACACAGGTCGTGATTGCAATAGGGTTTTGTATTTTAGTACAAAACCCTAAAAATGAAGTAGTTTTCAATTTTAACGTTGTATTATGCCATAACATGTTAAGTAGCGTAAATTAGGAGTTCAAGATACACGAAATTAAACGGTAGAATTAAGTATGTTAATCAAGAACCAGCAGCAAAACAACAATCAACAATAGGCAGTGAGAAGTACAGCGGACAATAGTAATGGCCTTAGCAGCGCAAAGTACAACTTACGCATTAAGTAATTCGCATCATTGGAACGGAACAACGATTTACTTCACTCTCCAAGTACGTAAATCAGTCAAATCCGCCGGAGGAAATGTTATGCTATATACAACGTCGTCAATTGTCTAAGCTCCGCCAAGTGTATACGGTCAAGCGCATACGCCCATTGTCATTAAAACATGTACTTGTCGACCAACGGCAAGCGTAAAGTCTTCATAATCCATACCACCATACCATTAGCGACCATGTACATAAGAAGCTTCGGGGTGTGCTTATAGAATTATCGACAAGCTACGCCCATTGTCATCAAAGCATGTACTTGTTGACCAACGGCAAGCGTAAAGACTTCATAATTCGATCTACATAAACCACAACATTAGCGACGACAACGACCATGTACATAAGAAGTTTCGGGGTGTGCTTATAGAAATATCGACAAGCCACGCCAAGTGTTATACTACATAAGCCATAACATTAGCGGCGACAACGACCAGCGGAGTGACACTGTGCTAAGCCCTGCCTTCAAACCATTTCTCAAATTCGCCGCAAAGCTTCACCATGCGAGTTAGTGAGAAGTGTGCGGAGGAAGAAGTTTACGTGGAACGAGAACGCACGTTTCAACTGCTCAGCGAATTTAGGGCGAATTGAGGCCGCATGAATCGTTTAAAAGACGATTGATCGAGCGAGAAACGGCGAGTAGTAATAACAGCGGTTACAGGACTGTAGGTGAAGTGAATTTCGCCGCGAAGTGATCAGCGAGGCCAGAAAGTGCATCTAGTTCCGGTGCAATTGCAGGAAATCATCACATCAGTTAGATGGTGAGGTGTAGGCTTGAGCCGCGAACCTCATTCGGCTTGGATGCGTTTTTACGCTGCGTAGCCACCATCGACTAATTCCCACTTTCTTCTAGGCATCCTCCGTCCGTGAAGACACAGTATGGAAAGATGTTAGAATAATTAAAGAAGTGTAAGAGTAATTAATTTAAAATATAAAATAAAACTAAATTCTTTAATTATGTAACTCTCGTCTTTTGATTGATTTAGTGGAAAATGGACAGAGTAGCAGGTAAGTGGTGTTAATAGGAGTTCATTCCCCGGGAGCTTTGATGATGTATATTGGATACACATCAAATGTGCTCCCAGTTCATACCAGTATACATAGGGTATACTGGTTGTGTAACAATCTAATCATCTATACGGCAGACCGAAAAGCAACAATAATTCAGAGCAATCTTCAAAAAATGTTCAATGATATGCAGCTCTACATCGAAACTTGGCGAATGAAAATCAATGCCCAAAAGTGCGAAACAATCTTGTGACTGACAACGTTGCAGGGGGGCAGACAAGACCTGAAATGTAATTGGAAGGATTACCCCATTATAGCTGGTGGGGGAAGTTTAGAACAGGTTCCACATAAATCCTGTGTTCGATACCTCGGAGTTCATCTCGATCAGTGTTTGAACTACGAGTATACTCAACATGCCAAAATCATGCTCAGTAAGGCACTAAAAGTAGTCATGGCCCTTCGATGACTCTTTCATTCCGGGAACATTGATCAAAAGATCAACGTTATCTGTTAAAAGACTCTGGTTAGATCAGTTTTAACATATGGATGTCAGATTTGGTACAACCAGAATGCCTGTACTATGGAAAGATTAAGAGTTTTCAAAAGGAAATGTCTTCGTGCATGTCTGGTTTGTACACTTTATATCGAATAGAAAAATTTATCAAAGTGCTAAAGACGCGAGAGTCGTTATCTTCATACTAAAACTTCATGGGAATCATACCGCAAAATCTGTAACTGTGAGTAAAAACCCTTGAATTTCACAGCCGTTCCACCATATAGACGGATATATTGTGACTTGCCTCGCTATTGGCTTCATTCCTCCAGGAGCACTCCTATATTTGAACATGAATCGATATGTTTTTGATTCTGATGGCTTTCCAATCATACGAGAATATTACATATATGGACGGGCCACCAACAAGAAGATAAAATATCCTCCGAATTTGAGTTCACGAGACCGACAATTCCAATGGAGATACTCATTTGCTAGGTTCGTTGAGGCTGGTCGAGCTGAGGCGGAGCAATTTAGGTATTTATGGTCGAATGACAATGTCTAAATTATCCGCTTTTGCTTTCTGTTTTTTGTTGCATAGTTTTGAGTTTCAGTTCATTATTGCTACATTTAGAGTTGTTGTTTATTTGTGTTAAAAATTAGGGATCGATTTCAGTATAAGAGAAAAATTTTGATTGAATTTGATCAGAATTAGCTTAATATATTGGATGTAGGATTAACGTTCACTGTTCTGTTGCAATTATAAATAATTTTTGAATAGTGTTGGCTAGTTTTTTCTGTTTTTCCAATTGAATCATAAAGTTTGTAATAATTTCAATTAATTTGAAATTACTTTTTTTTTATTCGTTAACTTTGTTTCGTTGATAACATATAACTTTAAAGAACCATTCGGGCCATTAAGTTTTCGTATTTTTATTGTTTGGAATCCGCTTCATATTCTCATGCAATTTATAACAATAAGTTTTGAATTGAGCGGTTTTACAAAGCCATATAAATCAATGAAGAAGCACCGAAAATCGGTGTACTCGTCCATGTGAGAAGCAAATTTAACACATAAATAAGTTATAAATAACTTCCGCTCTCGAAACTATATGATTCCCTCTGATTCTTCTTCCCCTTTATTTCCAGACAGGTTTTTCTTTCCTCTCTTCAGAACAATCACTTCCCCCACTGACAACCGCGCACGCCTACAAAATTTCATTTCACGTGCACACAATCGCGCCTTCGTTATCATTCGTAGAACAGTTTGAGTACAACACAACAAACGTTCTCTCACAGAAAACTCAAACGTCAAAGCTGATGAAATTCGAAGGGACGGGAAAATAGCAACAAAACGAATGTGTCAAAGCCGATAGAAAATTCGTAGGTTTTTTATAAAAACAGAGAACTAAAGTGCCAATTTTGTACACGCGAACTTCCAAATTAGAAACTTTATAAACGTGAATGTGTTTCGGAGTGAATTAAGTGCAAAAACCTCAACTTCACACAACTTTAGCAAAGGTTGCTAGTTACTTCGGCTCTCGCGACCGGTTGCGGGTCCAGTACTCTCTACAACTATGGTTTTTTACCACACATACCTTCCCCTCCCATATGAATTGAAATCAAAGCTTACGTAATAAAGTAAGCCATACTTAAGGAGGGAAGAAAAGGATTAGTTGATAGCCAAAAAATTTCGGAATATCAGCTATGTATTTGTAAGGTTTTTTTGATTGCATTGGAAGGGCAAATGAAATGAAATGGAGGGGAAATTCAAATTAATAGTACCATGAGAAAAATTTTTACCTCAAAATGATTTTACATATTTTTTTAGTTTCTCATTTAAGATGTCTAAATCATATTTGACAATTAACTTAACTTTGGATTAAATGCAATTAATGAAAATGTATTTTTAGAGATTGTTGATGAACATCTACTAAGATAATGAAGAGCAACTATTTAATTTTCTAACGAATATTGGAGTTTGGAGATAAAAAAATAACGTTGCGTGTATCTCATTTCGTTTCCAGTTCTGGAAGACAGTTTAATTTAAAGTGATATTATTTCCGTGTCATAAAATGCATGGCAATATTTTTTCTATTAAATATTTTTTCCTAACATATTGAACTGTGAATTATTTTATTCAGTTTTTGGCGAAAAGAACATCTTTTGGATATTTTTTTCAGATTTAAAACAATACCTGGTGTTGAGTAGCTTTATGGTTACCAAACTAAAAACTATTGTTCCAATAGTGACCACTTCCGATCATATGTTGCTTGTAGTCACTGAATAACGAATTTTCTAAAACATACATTTGGACCTCTATTATAATTTTAAAATATTATTTACTTGCCAATATATTTTCATCATTAGTCATTATTTTTTTTTTCTGTGCGAGGGAGGTGAATGCCATTTACGCAAAGAGTGCGGGACTCCCACGCTCGCACTACTAAACACTCCACACTACTAAACCTCCGCTGTCAACCTGAGAATCCAGCCTGGAACCGTTTGACACATTACTTCGGGCCAGGTCTCGTTTTGTTACGCCGTGGGGCGCCTTCAAGCTGGGGAGTCCCTCTTACAGTGAGAGATGAGAGGGGAAGCGGAAGTGCCAAACAAGCGATCTCCTAGCCCCAATGCCCCGACTGCTGTGAGTCCCTTTTATCTTTTAGAACTGCTCGAGCATAATGTGCCACCTGGTTCCATTTGTCAACCGACTCGAGCATCACTGGGACTATATTATCCAGGGTGAGTTCTCCCGTCTCCCTGTAGAGGTTTCTTTGCAGCCTGACCTATTTTTTGTGCCCAAAAAATGTGTGACAGGCATTGTTCTTCTCTCCTGGGCAATGCCGACAATCGGGGGATCGTGATTTACCAATCTTGTGCAGGTAAGACTGAAAACACCCGTGCCCGCTCAAAAGCTGGGTCAGATAGAAGTCAGTCTCACCATGCCTTCAATTTAGCCATGGTCTCACAACCGGGATGAGGCGCGTAGTCCGCCTTCCTTTTGTTCAATTTACCCAAGACTGCTGCCAATCGTTGAGTGAGCGCTGTCTCTCCTCGCGGACAACTGTCTCCCTCGCATCCTCGTATCAGCGCAGGTAAACAGCGTGGTGCTCTCTAGCAAGGAGGGTGACAGGTATCACGCCTGCAATCACTCTCAACGCCGAGTCAGAGACTGTCGGATACGAAGATGCAATTCTCAGTGCTCCTCTTCTCTGTACCTGTGCCAATCGTTTTCGGTATACCTCCTTGCTGAGAGCGTCGCCCCATACCTCTGCTCCGTACAGTAGCACTGACCCTACAGCACTCATCAAGAGGCGTCTTCTTGACGGGCTGGGTCCCCCTACGTTGGCGGTAAGTCGACTCAGAGCCGATACTCCTGAAGCAGCCTTCTCAGCCGTTGCCCTGATTTGCTCAGAGAAACTCATCTTCGAGTCGATCAGTAGCCCCAGGTATTTCACTGATGGCTTCGATTAGATTCGTTTGTCTCCAATACTGATCATCTTTACTCTAGGGATTCTCTTTTTTGTCAAGATTACCACTTTAGATTTTTCCAGTGCTAAGCTGAGCCCGCGAGCAGTCATCCAGTCCCTCACTCGGCGCATAAGAATACCTAGCCTAAGTTGCACTTGCTCAACGGTGCGTCCAGTGACCAGAGCCGCAACATCATCCACATAGGCAACCAAGCGCGACTCATCTAGCATCTCAAGTCTCAGTAGCCCGTCATAAGACACGTTCCACAGGTCCGGACCAAGGATAGATCCCTGGGCAACACCCGATGTAATTTTCATCCTTCGTTGGTCCTGTGTCGTATCGTAGAGCAGGCTTCGGTCCTTTGAGTAGTTCCTTAAAATCCACATTAGATATTCTGGAACTTGAAAAGGGTTTCCCAGCGTATCCAGAAAATCCACCCATCAAGCGGAGTTATTCCTGGTGTCGAGTGTCACCAACAGGATAGATCCGTCGCTTGGTGGAACTATATGCCGCTGCCTTTTGGACAGCGCTCACCACCTCTGCAATCGCATCAATGGTAGAACGTCCTGCTCTAAAGCCGTACTGCCGAGGAGATAGGTCCCCAGCAGCACGAATCGCGTCAGTGAGTCTTCCCTTGATGAGTTTCTCTAGCACTTTCCCAGCCGTGTCTAGCATGCATAACGGGCGGTATGCGGACGGCGATTCGGGATTTCCCTTCCCCTTGCTGACTAGCACGAGCCTCGCCACCTTCCATCGTACCGGAAAAACCCCGTCCCATAGGCAAGCGTTGAATGTGCTGAGCAGCAAGTCAGGACAATGGTGATAGACGAGCCGCAACACCTCAGCTGGAACACCATCTGGACCTGGAGCCTCCCTCGCTTTCAATGAGAGGACTGCCTCTTCCAGTTCCGGATTTGTGAAGAGTTGACACTCGGCTGCTGTTTTATCATGGGCAGCGTCAACATAGACCGGATGGGCGGGAAAGAGTCCCCATACTATCTCATCCATCTTTCCCGCATCATGTAGACAAAGTTTCCGTAGGGCACCAAGCTTCCGCACAACTAGCTTGTAGCCAAGGCCCCACGGGTCCTTGTTCACATTATCCACTAGGTCTTGCCAGCAGCGAGCCTTGCTACTGTTGATCAGTTTGCGAAGGCATTTCCTGGCCAACTTACATGCTGCTGCGCGGTTGCATGTCTCGTCCCGGCTCCGTATCCTTAGAGCCTCACGCCGAAGCTTGTGACACTCCCTTCGCTTTTCAGTGATTTCATTTGACCACCAGTACACTGGGAGCTTGCCGCACCGGGTTTTTCGACGGGGCATAGAAGCGCAGCAAGCAGTCGTAATGATACTCATAGTAGAGTTCATCACGTCTTGAGCTGCCAGTTCTTCCGTCCCCTCCGAAGCCCCCTGCTGTGGTACACCCACTGTGAGGACCTGGACAAACCTCTCGACGTCCATCCTTCCGATGTTCCATCCAGTTGTAGAAAGCCGAGAGCACGGACGTCGGGAGACAACATCAATTATCTCAAGCAGAATGCACTGATGATCACTAGCTGAGTAGTCCTCTAATGCTCTCCAGTTGTGTATCCTCCGTACTAAGGACACCGAGGCGAATGTCACATCCACTATGGTTCCCTCACAGCCAATACGGTGGAAGGTCAGCGTATTTCCGGAGTTTAGTACGACGAGCGCCGTTCTAGCCACCATTTCTAGGACTTGTTGTCCGCGCGGATCTGTTTGAGGCATGCCCCATTCGATTGCTTTCGCGTTGAAGACACCCCCAACGAGCACTTTGCCCTCTGCGTTCGAGACAGCACCCTCCAAAGCATTAAGCTTGGCTTGGAAAGATGATATCGATTCGCTCGGCGTTAGGTACACACTAAAGACGGTGGTCCCTAAGCGCCTAACCCACACAAAACCATCCCCATGTCCACAGCTCTCCGCCTGGAAATCACTGTTTCGAACCCAAATGGTGGCAGTATCAGTTTCATCAGGATACCATAATGCGGAACTTTTATCATGGTGTTGCTCATGTCCCTCGCAAACTGCTCAAGCAAATTTTGGACGGTTGAACTGCAGTGTAGGTTTAGCTGCAGGATGCAGGTCATCGGAGTTCAGATTTTGGCTTGGCTGGGCTTCGTGAAAAACCCAGCATTTTCCTGATCCCCAGGTGTGTCCAAAATCGGGACTTGGGCTAGCATCCTTGCAAAGAATATAATGTACCTCCTTCGTGCACTCTTTTCTTTTATGTCCCATTCCACCGCATTTGTAACATAAAGAACTCTTATCAGGTCCTTTGCATACTTGTGTGGTGTGACCATAACCAAGGCCTTTGAAACATTGAGGAGGCGTTGCTCTTCGCTCTATCCTACAGACAACCCACCCTATTCGTACTTGCCCTTGTTCAGGAATTGTTCGGCGTCCTTTTCGGTCACGTCAACTATGCATTGCTCCCTATGGTTTTCTGGTGTCAGTCTCGCTTTGATTCCACCCACGCTAGGGAACTCCCTTTTGATGGCCTCTTTTACCTCGGCCAGATCTGTGACGCAGTCGATGTCTCTTATTTCGATCATTGGCATCGGCTTGAGCGAGGCTCTAGTTGCGCTTTTGCCGAGGACTTTCCTTACTGCGTCGCAGAATTATTTCCTTTTCTCGGCCTCTGCTCAAAATTCAACCAGTATGTGGTCGTACTAATTTAATGGTAGTGTTGGTGTCTTCGGGCCTTACGTTTCCCCTGATGTCTCACAGCACCTCCCCATAGGATCGGTCGTCTTAGGGCTTTACGAGCAGTGCTCGCAGCCGGGGTCTTCGTCAGGGCTTCTGCCTCTCCTGTTTTGCATCAGGTCCTTTTTCTTGTTGGACGTCTGTATGAAATTTACTTTCTGGCACTTTTTGGAGGAGTTTCGTTGCGGCTTTCTTCGCTCCTTTTGTATGCACTGTCTGAAACCCATGATCTGGGGCTCTACGCATATCAAGTGCCTCTTCCTTCCTTCTTCCGTCCCGATCTCCTTCGATTGGGCTAGACGCCATTCTTTTATTGATTTTTACTGCTTGAGCTATCTGCATGTGGCCTTTAGATTTCGCCCGCAGCGCTTCTTTTATCTTCTGCTGATCTTCGGCCTTTAACCAGCTCCTCCAATAATGCCCTGTGCGGTCTAGGAGCCCCTCTAGTTCAAGAAGCCCAATCTTCACTGATTTGCTGATTTTTGGGGAGTTGCATGCAGATTGTATTCTTTTCAGAACATCTCCCGCTTTTTGGAATAGCCTTTCTTCTTCGTGTTACTGGGTGGCAATTGTACTTTGCGACCATCGGCAATATCACTTTCCGTTTCCGAATATAGTTCTGCCGCCATATTCTCACAACACAACGTCTTTTTATTTGTCTGGTCGCTCCTTTTTATTTCCTTCCGTAATCTCCTCGTTGGCTTCAGAGTGATTCTTTATTATGTCGGGAATTGCGACTCTTGCATCGGTCGCTTTGGTAATGATCGCAGCAGTGACTATCGAGTTTTCGATGCTCTTTACATTATCTTCCACCGCTCGAATACCTGAAGCATCCTGGAGAGTCTCCCGGTTTTCCTTAATGGGACGCTCTGTCGTTCGCATAATTTTTTTGCAGCGCCTGAATGCCACGGGAATCTCAGTCTGAACCAGACTATCTGCTTATCCCCGTTTTTTTGGCCGTCTTCTCTCATTGTATTATTCTTCGTTTTTGTCATGGTTAGTACCGCTCTCGATGTACGTTAACATCGTGACTGCAACCACTGGTTGTGTCATCGTTGTTATTATTTTTTGTTTCTTTTTTTGGATTTTCTTGATCTTTTGATTTTGGTTTTTCCAGTTTTATTGGGTCCCCCCTCGGAGCCGCTATCTCCTTTCGTGTGTGTAGTCGCCTTTTTGGTCGCATGGTTATCTTTGCAGAGCAGGGAGGCCATGTGAGGGTTGGCACTAGTCCTTATGGGGACAAGTGCTCAGAGCCAGACCAGTGCTAATCGGGAGTCCGCCTCAACCGAATCTACACCACCAACTCAATGGTGTGAACTTCGAACGTACTCCGAGGCCTGCCAAAGTTTTACTGGAACGGAGACGGCATGATAGTTGAATTGGAGCCGTTCACACACGAGTTTCACCTCCGCGCTACTGTGTAAAGCAACTAGGCCCGAACCATCATATCCGCCAGCCCAAAGCATCAATTCCAGTTCGTTGTCCAAAGCGTAATCCAGATCCAATCAGTGTCATTACCTGTCGTCCCAGGAGGGAACCTCACGGCGCCCCCCATATCCTCGGACCCGTGGGGGCGGTGCTCCCTAAAGAATCCTAGCCTCCAAGAGTGCTCTTGTTGACCGGCGTTCCCCCTGCGGGAATTACCTCGGGTCCGCGGGGGTGGAACTCCCCAAAGAATGCTAGCCTCCAAGAGTACTTCTGTCGAACAGCATTTCTCCTATGGGGATTAGTTATTAGGTTGATATTTCGTTGAAGGATGCTTGTTCGCAAATTATTTTGCACTTTCCGAAGGTGATTTCATGTAGCCTTTTGTTTTGTATGTTATTAATATTAATATAGTCAATATGTTATTAATATTAATGAACGTGTTATTATATAACCAAACAAAGAATAAAATAAAAATTATATCATTAAACAAAACACTCTTTTACTGATCTAGTTGGCGAGTATAAAGTAGCAGATAAGTATCATACTGGAATATCTCTCTCTCCCCGCGAGCCTTGATGTGTATATAGGATACACATCATATCAAGCTCCCAGCGCATGCCAGTATACATAGGGTGTACGGGTATTGTGTAACAAGGCCATAAGTGATCTTTCCGAAAATTCGGCTTCAATGGAAACTAAAAACACCGTGAACTTTAAGGTTTCCTCTATTTTGAAGACGACAAAACCAGCGATATAATCTACGTGATAGGCAACATATTCAGTTAATTTCGTTGGATAATTAGCATAACTATGTTCCATCATGAATTGCTTCACCCTAAAAGAAGAACATTCCGGAAGTTTACCGTTTTTTTCTCATATATAAATTTAAATCCTGCGACGGTTTTCTCGCGTTTTTCTAAACTGGAAAGAGAATCCTAATTATTATATCAGATAAAATTAACCTTTGATCGTTTTGATTCAATTACTCATATTGTATTGCAGCTGGCAACATTAAAAGAATGACAGACAGAGTTGTACTTCTTATTTCTTCATTTTTGTATATAATGTTCTAATTAAAGTTGATATAAAATTCGAAGGGAGATTTGGAAGACAATAGATTTGTTCTCTAAACGAATTGAGAACAAATCTATTAGCTTCCAAACATTTACCTAAGATTACACATAAAAATTCATTCTAACATAAAACAATGACAGCACTTTGAAAATAATTCAAAAACATAGCTTAGAATGCCGAATATTATGATTGCACAGTAAGTTTCAATAGAAATCCAGAACGAAAATGATTAAATTGGTTTCAAATCTAATGCAGGAAAGATTTACACTCGGTAAATTCGGCTTTACGGCTATCATTATATTGGGGGCAGCATTAATAAAGCTAGATCGTAAAACAATAAAACACCAAAAGCAAGGAAGCGTGAAATATTCTGGAAATTTACGCTCTCAAAACTGTCCGCAAGCAATGGAGCCGTTGTCAAATTTTCATTGGTGTTGCACTGCAAAAAGTCTCAAATATAATTAAATCTAAAATTCAAACTCAAATCTTACATTTTCCATATTGGATTCAGATATTGCTTCTAGTTTTTCAGTCGCTAAGTCCACCTTGAACAAGTCCTAAAAATAACGATGTTTAAAGTTGCCAAAATAATATATTTAAAATACACCTACATTTCCGGAATCTGGCCTAAAACCCATACAATTTAATGAGTCAAGAACGGCTGCGCGAACGGTATTTACAGTATATAAATCCTGAAATCAACTATTGAAACAAAATATGCGCAAAATTTTCATGTAGCGATTACATACATCCCCTGAACCTGGCATCACATCAATACTGCAAGCTGTATGAATTATCTCTCGCTGATTGGTTCGATTCGAAGCCTGAGCAAAAAATGTTATGATTGATGCTGCATACCCTATATCGAAAATTACCCTCTCCAGGCCTCCCATACACATAGCTGTAGCAGAAGGGCTTGAATCAATATCAATCTATAATTGTAGAATTAATGACATTACGGAAAAAATCAAAAGGCACCGCCTCGAAAATAATTTCATCTAC